>CALYLW010001673.1:0-42500 GCA_944989445.1 Ampullaceana balthica | reverse complement strand
AACATCGGGATGAAAATTGGCAGGCAACCATCCTCTCTACTAGGTTGACATCCAGTTAATAAAATGGAACGTGAGGATCATGTTCGAAGCTGGTAAGACTTCTCAAGATGAGTGGTCGCAGCTGGGTACAGCTGGAGAGACTGGCTCACGACCGTGATGCCTGGAGAGCCTTTGTTTGTGGCCTATGCCCCAGATGGAACGACAGGAAATGATGCTGAAGATGATGAATGTCCGTCTACATCAGCTTTAAAAAAAAACAATTATAATTTAAAATGATTTCAAACAGAGACACTACATTTAAACTAATCGCTAACGAGGTAGAAGTATCTTTTGTTGTATATTCCAGATATTGCTGAAATAAACTTTTATTAACAAATTAATTGCAGAGATGGAGAAAGAGTATTATTTAAATTCTATAAATAGCGTCTATAGATTTTGCATTAATTCAGAAACATTGATAAAAAGTTGGTTTTATCTTTAAAAAAATGATTGTTTAATTATTTTAATAGCTGTGCTGATTGCACATTTACAAATCGTTAATGTAAACAATAAAATACAATCTTTTTTTCCAGGAAAAAACCCAACAACAACAACGAAACAACAGACCATGAAAACAGTATAACGACCCACGAATGATTACGGGATTTGGCCGTTATAAACTTCGTCGAATTTGCTGTGCAGGTAGAAACACAGCGGTCTAACAACGCTTTGGCATCGTGGCAGACGCTCCTTCTACACAGAGGATAATTGCGTCGACAGACAATGTCGGTCTGGTGGAAAGTGATGCAGCGTTCACAGGTAACGGCTATGAAGATTACACGCATTACCCAGCCACCTTTGATTACCTAACTAATGTTAGGTGCCCATTCGGAGCTTGGTGGACTCAGGGACACTCTAGACCCCGGGAACAAATCCTTGCCTTCTCATGGACTCGAACCTGTGACCATTGTTACGCCAGCCGAGTGCACATGCCACTCGACCACAGTGCAAGTTAAGGCTCTGTACAGACAATAAGATATTTACATTGGATTGCTGTTCCACGCATCTGTGAGGCTCTTCAAGTAGTTGTTATTTTATTTCTTGGCATAAACACTAGAGTTCACTAGAGGATCGAAGAACGTAGAGCAAAAAAGTAAAATACATAAGCCAATTAATTCTAACTTGGAAATACAAAGCAAAGAGAACATATTTCAACCCTAAAGGTTGGGCCAGACTATCAAATGCTCGTGCGAGCATTTGATCAAACGCACTATTTTATTGGCGAATGCAGATGTAATAGAAGTAAACATTAATCACGTGACTTGACTTTACAGCTGATCATAATTTTAATGGCTGCCACTGTCTTTGATTCTAGTCTAATTATTATATATCAGCTCTACAAAATCGTAATGAAAACAAGGATAATACGCTAACATTCACAATGAAAACAAATCCTCAGCATACTAAATGGTCTTTAAAATCTAATAATATCTACGCGACGTCTTCACTTTAAAGGACAAAATTTGAATCGAACAAATACTTTGATCATACTTCGTGACATAATAATAATAATAATAATAGTAATAGTGCTACTTGTACTTCTAACTTACTACTACAACTACTACTACTACTACTAGAAATAGTCTGCTGTTACTGATCACTGATAAGTTATCAAGTTCAAGAAACTTCAAAATCATAATGGTAAGTTCAGTTATTATTATTTTTTTATATATTATATATAGCTTAGTTTTTAAGGAAAGCACATAAATATTAATATTATATTATGATATAATAATATTATTTTATTAATTAAAAAAATATTAATATATTCATTATTAATATCTAAATTTAATATTATCAATATGTACCATAGACCTGGAATGTATGAATCACTTTGAATTAATTAATAATAACTTAATAACAATAACAAAACATAATTGTCATATTATTAATAGTTAATAGTATTATCGAATGAATTTGCTTCATTATATTACTAATTATAACTTTTATTATAATATTAATATTAAAAATAGGTCTGCGGAAAATAACAATAAATTAATCGATTAATCATTAAAAATAAAATTTAATTAAAATTTAAGAAAATATTTTGAATATTTTTTTTTCCAATTTATTTTTAATTTATATTTTTTGTAACTAGCATACTTTTCCCTTCTATTAGTTTTATTTATTTAGACGCGCATACGTAAACAAAAAGGTTTTTCTACCTTATTTCTTGCATAGCAATGAAAGAGTAAAACATAATTTAAATTACCAAAACAATGTAAATTTCCAAATTTTAGCAACATGTCCTTTTTTTTAATATATTGAGTTTTAAATATTTTTTTTAAAGATAGTTAAAAATATGCATATTTGTTTTTCAGAAAGAATAGACGACATCCAATAGCACCGACTTTCATTTAGATGATGACAGCATGTTTGAATCCTATTCGATACCAAGTCACTCTACTAAGTTATTGGAGCAAGAGATATAAAAAAATTAATTTAATTATGAAGAATGAAACAAATTCCTCATTACTATTCTTACTACTTACATAAATGTATTTAAATTCATTTTTATCCTCTTTCTGTTATTACAAGGCTAAGAGGCTTTAATATGTTTTAGATTCAATACTACCACAAGACTTGTAAAATAAGTAAATTATTTTGAAAATCATGAAATATCACCAGATCATTTCAGTAGTTATTAGAAACTAGTTACCAACCATCTGAAATTTATATCAATAAATGTTTAATAGTATTGTAAATATTTTTTTTTAAAACAACCAAAATTAGGTTACTGTTTTAATTGTAGTTGTATCAAATTACTCTATGTTGAGGCAATTTTGTTCCTTGCCTAAACACAAACATTTAAAAGCCATCACTGCTAGAATGATATTGAGAAGTTGAAAGATTAGGATTGAAAGGCTTAAGTACTAAAATAGATTTGGGCTCTATTTAACATTTTTTTCTCCAATTTGTAGAGAATTGGTTAGAGTAATAGTAATAAGACCAAAGAAAAGATGAATATCTAATAAATAAGAATTTTAATAAATCTAAACAATTTGAAAGGAAAACAAGTAATCATTAATCAAAAGTAATGCATTTAAATTAAACTAAAATAAATGTTTGTTTAAATAGGAGTTATTATTAAATAATCTGTTGTGAATGTTTTTTGAAAAATTAATAAGTTTCTAAATCTATATTTGATTTATACAAGTTATAACTAATAATTAAATCTAAACATTACTTGTTCCTTTCAATGCTACATACATTTTTAATATATTGTATATATATAAATATAAATATAATGTATATTAAATAATATATATATACACAATGATAATTACATGATTTGAGCACCTATACACACATGAAGTTTCAAAATGTATTCAAAAATAAAGTTATGGTTTTTAATGTGTCTTTCATTCAAATTTTGACAATAAATTATAGTGAATAATCTTGTTTCTACATAAAAATAAAAGAGTAAAAGTGTTTGGGACTTGAAAAAAAATTTAAAAAAGTGAAAGCTAATGAGTGCAATATTTCATAAAAGTATATATATGTTTTCATTTTCAGATTTGGCTTTTAGCAATAAATTTTAACAATCTTCATTTTCTAAAGTTTAAAAAGAAAAATATTATTAACTTAATATGCTGCATTTTTTTCAAGTAAAAATAATATGGTTTTTATTTATAAATAACCTGAATACACCTTCTGATTACATCTTAGTGTCTGCTATGTTTTTATTACATATAATTTATTTATAAGTAAATAAAATAGTTTAGGCCATGTTGCATTAAACTGTAATAAATTGTTACTTTTTATTTAATTATACATTTCTTATTTTATGTTTGATGAAATTTTTGTATTCAGTCCTGTTTATAATACACATCACTCACCTCAAATAAAATTGTAAGTGCATATGGTTCTTATTGGTCAGAGAATTTTACAATATATGTGTATAGTACAATAACAAATGAATTGAAGTTTTATGGAATAAGTAATTTATAGGACAGTTACATTTTCTTAGTTATATTTCAAGAGAATATGATTAAATTGTTTGTATAATATTTCAAGTGATGGTGATAAGTCTAATACTAATAGTAATAGTAGGTTAGCTTTTAATTTTTTTTATATGTATTAATTTTTTTTAAACTTATTAAATATGGGTATTTAAAAAAGATGATTCAAAGTAGCTATAGGTTTTGTATTTTATTTGGATTGTTGTTTTTCTTGTACATGCACCAATTAAAAATACATTCAACAAAGTTGAAAGTATTGGCCAGACATAATGTAATCAGATGTTAACATAGGTCGGGGGGGGGGTGTGGACCGCACCGGGTGACAGTGGCATAGCCAGGGTCATCTGCGCCTGGGGACATTACACAAATTCTGCACCCCTTCTCGGACTGACAGATTTTTCCATAAAATCAATTGTTTGCAATCGCATAGAGAATTATTAGTCTGTATTGTAATTCATTAAAATACCAGATGCTTCGAAAATGAACAATATAAACCGCAAAATTTCAAAAAATTTCTAGGGGGTTCATTGTCGGTCCGGGAAGGGGCGCAAAATTTGTGTCATGTCCACGGGCGCAGATGACCCTAGCTACGCCACTGGTCATTGCATCAGCATTGTTATGTTATTGTGACCGACAGTCGGCTAGAGGTATGTTAACATATTCCAGTTTCTCTACGATAACCTTTCAAGGCTTGCTGCGTCTTTGGAATGTATATGAACAAAACCTAAAAATGATTCTTTAATGGTTACTTTTTTAGTTTGAAAAGCCACATGGCGCCCCTTAATGCTCAATGGGGGTGCCAAAATCATGCTTGCCAACTGGTTTGTAAAGAAGATATTTGTGGAGCTCCAAAATTCTATCTTGCAAACGTATTTGAAGTACATTAGTTTTCATCAAAATTAATTTAAATAATTAATTTTAATACTCATTTTGGCGCCCCCTAATGTGGCGCCCGGGGACATATGTCCCCACCCCTGCACTCCCTAGCTACGCCACTGCCTGGTGACACCATCACAAGGGGTGACACCAAACTGTAAAATTTCGTATGTTCCGTTGTTTGGCGGAGGAGTTGTTTTGTTTTTTTATTTGTTTTTTTTTGTGTGTGTGAGGGGGGGGGGTTCCGCGCGGCAAAGCTCTGTGACGTCATCTTGGAAGGGTGTCTAAGTTTTTTGTGGCCGGAGGGGGGGGTAATAAAATAGGAAAAAATTGCCAATAAGTAATTATGTATAAAATAAATTAATGTAAATATATATAGGCATAGGCCCAATTAACTAATTAAAATAAGGGGCCGTCCATAAAGTATGCCACGCTATTTTTAACTCCACCCTGTCACAAATCTCGGACCCCACCCCCACTTAAGTACGTCACTCTTTCGAACAAAACTAATTTTTTATTAACACAAACTGTCACACAATGTATTCCCTTGTCACACTTTTTTACACCCCCTCCCCCCTCTGGTGCGTGACTTACTTTATGGACGGCTCCTAAGCTTAGGCGTAGGCCTTAGCCTTAGGCTGAACAAAATTTGATTAACAAAGTATTGAAATATAATTTAGAGTTATAGTTATAGATCTAGACTCTTGGCAAGCTTTTTATTTTTTCTTGTGTTTATGACCAAGGAGGGGCAAAATATTTTTTTAAACGTACCTTCATCTATCTTATAACATCATTATTAATTATTAGTTCTATTTCATAGATTCGAAATAACGAAAAAAAATTTGCGTAATTTTTACGAACGATGGCAGACTCCTTAGCCACAGTAGTAGATAGTATGAATATTTAAACATATTAACTCATTTTTAAACATGAGTCATAGTTATACTCATTCTACACATTCATTTGAATATTTGGAATTTAAAGTTGAAGTCTTTATTATTATTTTGTTATTTATTTTCATTCTTTTAATTTAAAAAATCTCTGTTTTTAAAAGCCTAATTTAAATAAAATGCATATCTACTTCGTAATAAATCGTATATTGTTGTTGTTTTGACATTATTAAAATAATAATGATTTGATAAAAATTTGGTTGATCACGAGCAATTTTATTAAATTAATAGCACATCATAGTCAACATAAACAACTCTCCGATGATGAACTTTGAACTTCAATTTGTAATAATTTACCATGTGATATGGAGGTTGCGTAATAATACAAAAATATTAAAGTGCGTGTGTTTGATCAAATGCTTGATCAAATGCTCGATGGCATTTGATAGTGTGGCCCAACCTTAAGTTAGTGCAATGAAACTCTAGTCTGTGCCAATGTTCCCTTTAAGCTGCGCGTGCGCAGATATCTGACAGACGCCGCGCAGCATTTGGGATTACCGTGCAGCAAATTTGGTAAAATATTATAAAAGAAATATATGCTGTGCAACTCTGCACACGAGTTGTTGTTTTTTTTTACTTTGCACAAGGACAAACGAACCTTGGAGGAAACATTGTTCTGTGCTCTTGTTCTCTCTCGTCTTGGGTATTGTAATTCTCCTCTTTCAGGTTCAACAAAGAAATACATTGAAAATGTACATACATTTCAAAATTCAGCTTCCAACCAAGTTGTACACTCCTATATTCACTTCATTGAATTTCTCTATGCATGCACGAATTGATTACAAACTACCTGTTCTCTGTCACAATTTCTTTTCCGACTTATGTCCTTCCTACCTTACTCAACTTCTGTCTACTAAGGAACACTCCTCTGCAGGCACACGTAATATCTCAGTTCCTAAGACTAAGACACAAACTAAAACATTTGGTCAAAGTTCTTAAATCCCACGTTTGAAGTATTCAAAATACTACTAAGGCCTTCAAGACTGCAGTAAAAACAAATCTCTGGAAATTTTACTTTCAAAATTAATGAAACAATCAAACATTTCTTTAAACGACAAATGTAGCTTATATGCACCGTAATTTAATTATATGTTGTATTTATTATATGATTATTTTTTTTACATTAAATGAATTTATTATTATGTGTGTTACCATTTTTATGTAAAGCGCTGTTAGCCCAGTTTCGTCCTCGGGTACTGCGCTATATAAAATCTCAAACTATTATTAGTAACTTCAGTAACTGTACTCAATGAGCTGGGTGTGAAAGCTGTGCTCGGAAATGTTGAATCGCAACAGTGAGGGCACTCACAAATGTTTCAATTTCAGACCCTACAGAAGAAATGTAATATACAGGGGCTCAACACTTAGATGGATGTATCTAGGGGCTCAACACTTAGATGGATGTATCTAGGGGCTCAACATTTAGATGGATGTATCTAGGGTCTCAACACTTAGATGGATGTATCTAGGGGCTCAACACTTAGATGGATGTATCTAGGGGCTCAACACTTAGATGGATGTATCTAGGGGCTCAACACTTAGATGGATGTATCTAGGGGCTCAACACATAGATGGATGTATCTAGGGTCTCAACACTTAGATGAATGTATCTAGGGGCTCAACACTTAGATGGATGTATCTAGGGGCTCAACACTTAGATGGATGTATCTAGGGGCTCAACACTTAGATGGATGTATCTAGGGGCTCAACACTTAGATGGATGTATCTAGGGGCTCAACACTTAGATGGATGTATCTAGGGGCTCAACACTTAGATGGATGTATCTAGGGTCTCAACACTTAGATGGATGTCTAGGGGCTCAACACTTAGATGGATGTATCTAGGGGCTCAACACTTAGATGGATGTATCTAGGGGCTCAACACTTAGATGGATGTATCTAGGGTCTCAACACTTAGATGGATGTATCTAGGGTCTCAACACTTGTATCGGATATATATATATATCGGATATGTTTTTATTGAGAGAGATAATATCTATGTTAATATTGATGCCTAGGGGAGGGGGGAATAGAGTTTATTTGATTAAAAGACACACGTTGAATTGCAAAGGTTTAGGCGTAAAATTTACCCTTCTGGCTTAGCTTAAGTTATGCAAAAATTATATTAACAGTGGCTAAGCAACAGTGTTGTTGCCAGCCAGGGTTGGGCTACATCATTCACTCCTGCCCTTACCTTTTTCAAAGTTGCCCCTCTTTATAAAAATAACTATTCCGTTTCTTACCTGCGCTCTTACACCAATATATATAACTCCTATACAAAATCCATTTTCTTCTTTAAAAACCCCACATCGTTGCTTCAATACATCATTTACTTGGGGGCTGCTTATTGAGCAATCGATCCAAAACAATCACATGTAATATTTAAGCACTTAAGGTAAACAAATCTTACACCTAACAAACATTTTATCACTAACCACTTATTGCATGCATCAAATGATTTTCCTTGTGCATTTTTACTATTTATAAATTTAATATTATGCAAATTAATATTATTAGCCTTTATAAAAAGGGCTTCCAATGCTAGATTCGATAATATACGTAGGTATATACAAACTTATATTGAAACGTAAGTTTGATCATTCGTGTGCCCTTTAAACATTTTTTTTCATATATTCCTATAGTTATTAAGCAAGGATTGAACTTTAAATTTCATCGAAACACTCACCCCAAATAAGCTTATAGAATATTAACAGTCGACCACGGTTTTGGTGATATTATTTCACCAAGGTTCTCCTCCATATAAAAATAAATGTGCCGCCAGTTAGCCACCATCTTGCTCACGTGCCTATTAACTATAAAATGCAATTTCTTCTTAAACGTTCTTTTCAATGTTTATTTTCCTTTGTGGATATCTATGAATGCAATTGTCCAGCTAATGCGCAAGGGCTCATTTTATTTTCACATGAAACATAACATGAAAACCATATATGCAAAAAAAAATGAAGAGAGATTGATCAATCTAATTAAAAAGTATGTAAGTCATATTCAATGATTTCCCGTGATTTTTCCTTAAAGCAGTGACGAAGCACAAGTTGGTAGACTTGTGTAATCAAAATTACCGGATTTGTTTCTTTGTATTTATAATTATTTGCTTCATGCACCAAATTATGTTGCACGTGCATTATTCTAATAATGAATTTATTTTAAGCAATTTGATGTTGAAATTAGCCTACATAAAATTGAATGCTCTATCAAAAAGTATTCTAGCTTGCCATATTGTTTTTTGTTAGAATTTTTCTACAGAAGACACACTCTGGCGATGATAGTTCCTATAATATACGTAGGTATAAACAAACTTATATTAAAATGTAAGTTTGATTAATCGTCTGCCCTTAAATCGTTTTTCATACCTTCCTTTAGTTATATCACAAATATTGGACTTTAAATGTAAACAAAAAGCTCAGCCTAAGTTATGCTGAAAAGCATGTTAACAGTTGCTAAGATAGTGTTAGTTCCACCCAAGTTTAGATGATGTTAGTGAGCATGCCATCACCAATGAAACGAACCCTTCAAAAGTCCACAAAGGTTCCCCACTATTAAACATAAATATGATGCAAATTAGTCCCAAACTTAACCAAGTGCATATTATAACTATACTACGGCTGCGGAAATTAACGATTAATTTCTCGATTAATTTTTAAAAAATTGTATCGATTAAAATTACTTTGATCGATAAAAATTCGAATAAAATTAAAGAAAATATTTATAATATTTAAAAAATTTTTTATTAATAATTAATAATAATTTATACATTTTTTTACGTACAGACTTCTCCCGCGTAATATCATAATTTATTTTATTAATATATGTGGACCGGCAAACGTCTACTAAAAGATGGCTGACAGCAACAGCGCAGTTAAAGTAAAACATATAACTGGAAAGTTGAGTAAATATTTTTTTAAGGTAACTGCGGATGGCAAAGTCGAAGATGGTGAAAAAGTTTACTGTGTTCACTGACATAATCAATTTTCTTTTAAATGATCAAATACATCGCTGACGTACCACCTTCAGCACAAACATCCGATCAAGTATCAACACATTGTCATAAAATTTAGTTCAAAATATTCTTAATTTTCAATGTCTGTGAGAGAGGGGAAATAACTCAATAAAATAAAAAAGTCAATTACCTGTTTTTGTTACTTCCCTTGAAATGTTTAGTTTAATGACGTCATACATTTCTATTTTTGGCTTGAATCGAAATTAACGATTAATTAATCGTTAATTTTTAAAAAGTTAACGATTAAATTTAAATTAATCGATAACAGCCCTAAACTATGCCAAATCAAATTAATTCTAAGAAAGACCTATAGGTTCTTTTCTATCTTTATTTTCGTTTGTAGCACTCTATGAAAGCAATCGTTATAAAAAAAATTGCATTTACTATAGAAGAACTCATCTAACATTGTCATCAGACATAAAGATAACCCGTTTCATAACATTTAGTTCACAAAAAATACAAACGCACATGCACATATACACACACACGCCCGCACGAACCCACTTATTACTTATTCACACACACAAATCGGGCTATCAACCTAAAAAATAAAAATAAATCACATTTTTATAAAAATAAAAATAAAAACTCGGCTCTTTTCACATTGTTCCCATTTCACAAATTAAAATAAAGCTAAAACAATGACGTCGCGTCATATAATATTTTACGGCGAGAAACTTTAACAGAACACGCTCAGTTAATCTCGACACCAAAATGTTTATAATTTTACGTCTAAATTTTCAATTTACAAAAACCAAGTGTTACCCCGCATAGCGAGCAGCCACGGACGCGCTTAGGCGCAATATAAATCTGAACGCTGTTTATTTTATTTTTTTAAAAGAAAATATTTACGTTATTAAGTACATACCAGTAGTTTAGAATAAAGACGTCGCTGATTAAAAATTCCGAAACTTTGTAAATTATTTGGCTTGTCACTTATGAAACTACGATGAACAAAGATATATAATTTTTAAAAGCTGTGGCGTTAAAAAAAAACAACAATACGAAATTTCATATTGCGACGTATGTCTTGTGGTTATTTTCAGACAGTCTCAGAACGCTGTGCCAGCGAGTATCGTAGTACCCTATTATGACGGATTATTGGGGGCTGAACGGGCTAAAGCCAGGGGCCCCCGACGATTTAGGGGCCCCCAAACTTAGTATAATTTTAATAAAGGTGGACAAATATTTTCATGAATCGCTGAAAATATCATAAATTAAATAAATTAATGAAAAACTTATATAAATCTGACCGATAGTCTTAGTAATCGAAAAACCTAATTTGAGAAAATATTTAAAAATATTGTTTATATTTTTTTAATTTACAATTTCCCGTCATGCTCTCCTGGCTTCTGGTGCAATCGCTACCGGGTTCAATTCCCGGTAGGTTAATCTTCTTCTTATTTTTTTAATTGTCTCTTTAAACTCAATTTTAGGATACCCGCAAACAGTTATTTCTTCGTGTTCGGTTTTTTCATGAATAATCTTTTTGGCTAAGAAGGCTGATCCCGTAGCAAAGACAAAGCATGTGCAAGGAACCAATGGACTATTTATTACCTACAAGTTAAAGTCTTATCTTAGCTGCTAGCAATCATTTTATTTAAAGGGACGCTGGCTGGATAGGGCCCCAGTTTGAATTGCAGCCCGATTCCCAGTGCAATCTTAATCCGCCCCTGGTAGTACCAACCGTTATAAATTTCGTCGAAGATGTTGATAAGGTTGATATCACAAGAGTGGAAAATTTTGGTGCTGTTCCATTTTTCTCTGAGGGACTAAATTTGCTTGTCAGTCGGCCTCGTGGGATAGGTGGCGTTCAGGTAGCACTTGATATAACTCTTGAAAGATGGACACATATCTTCAAACTTAAGCCAGGTAGATTCAGCCAGACATTTTCTTTCGAATTCATTTTCAAACTGTTCAGTTTCACCTGTGAACAAGACATAACATATTTGTTTTAAAATATATCTTCAGCAATTTTTAAATTTTATTTTATGTATATGGTATGGAAGCAAGAAAGACTTTAAATGACAATGAAATCAGCCATTTTTTTTATTCCAGTATTGTCTCTCCAACAAACAAGATCGTTTCAGAAATTAAATTTCTTATCAATAAAGAAAACCTTGTAGCTTTTAAAGTTAAATGACAAAAACAAATTGTAAATTAAATTTGTAAAAACTTAATCTAAATGTTATAATTTTTCAGGAGATGTAGACTTTAAAAAAACAGCAGCTCAATTGACAGCTTCTTTGGTAATAAATCTTCAGTTATATTAATGAATACTTAAGACGTATGTCGACAACAATAAAAAGGAATAGAAAAGCATTCAATTTAGTTACATTACTAAGTGGCGTAGCTAGAACTTTTGCAGCCCATGGTGATCTCCAATTTGCCGCCCTTTTAGGGACCGTCCATAAATGACGTCACGCACCTGGGGGGGGGAGGGGAGTCACACATTTCAAGTCACATCAAAACGCGCTACTTTAAATAAAATTTCCACTTAAATATATGATTACCGACACTTTATTTAAAGACGTTTTACATGGCTTCACGCATTTTACAATATTAGAGTGCAGCCTTACATTAAAAACATATTTAAATTACCCCAAAAAATGATTTGAAACATGCTAATTTTCAAAAAGAAAATACAGCTTTTATTGAGGAGGGGGAGATTTCTTACGTACTATTGTAGAAGGGATCTAAGTTTTTGTGACGACGTGTGACAAGGGGAGAGGGGATGAAAAATCAGCCAAAAACACATGACGTCATATACAGACGGCCCCTTAATTCAATCATATGATTTTTTTTTGTAAATTAATAAACATTAATAAATAATTGTAATTGAAACGAATAAAAAGGTGGGGAAAATTTTTACCATTGCATGCCATTTTCTTGTAAGCAGTAATAAAAAAGGGCGCATAAGATGATATACCTATAAATACACATTTATAAAAATACAAGATACTTTTTTTAAAGGCCACAAGCAAGTTATTGAGGTCGTAGCAAATGAGACAAAACATATTCCAAATTTACACCAAAAAACATTACCAATTAATATGCTTTTATTTTTTATTTATAAATATATGATTTTTTTTATAAACAAAGAAATTGTATACATTAGTATGCAAACATATTTAGACATTTAATTACCTAACTTTCATAGTAGAAAAATCGTGTATTATGCTATCAAAATTTAAATTATTTGTAATATCTTGTTCTATGGACAATATTGCAGGAATCTGTAGTCTTAAATCAATGATTGTGGAACGAAGATAATTTTTTATAAACTTCAGTTAGGAGAAACTCCTTTCACAACTAAATACACTGATTGCAATTGTTGAAAAAATCTTAGCAAAATTATAATCTTGGGTAAAGAATTTTCCAATCTATACTGTTGAATATATTTTAATAGATCAAGGGGGCCTTTCCCACCAGTTTTCTAACATAATGCCTCTTCTTTTATTTTTCTTAGAGCCAGGGCTGGTCTTAGGCCAATTCAACTTATGCGGCCGCAGTTGGCCCCGCGCTTTTATAGGCCCCATCTATCTTATTTTACACTTATTATCCTTATTAATACCTTACCCCTACCAAAACTGGGACCCCGCGCAATCCTTTTTGCATACTTAGCCGTACATGGTCCCTACAGTTGCTAAGACCGGTCCTGTGTACAGCCATAAAAACCTGGATCCTTTTTCTTTCAATTTTGAACTGTTCTTTATCAATGTCCATAAAGAAATTTATTTGATGTTCAAATTCTTCATTTAGTAGGTTACATGGTATTATACACGAATATCTTGTTGCAAGGACATGCAACTAATCAACGCGTTCTTGCATTTTCTTTTATAATTCCATCCATGGATAAAAACATTTCTCTTTGTACTTCTTGCTCTAAAGATAGAAACACGTCTTCTGAATTTTCCTCACCCATGTTTTTTCTGCCTCTAACTCGGCGTTCAGTTGATTGCTCCAACTCTCTATAACAGCGTTCTGTACTAGCACATCTCTTTGTTCCATTAAATGGGTTTGCATTAGCTTTTTAAAAAAGTCGGGTTCCTATAAATTGGGACAACATGGAAAAGAAAAAAATTGCATTGAACTGAGTAAAATTGCAGCAGCTGATCTCGTTTTACTAGCTACTTCTTCAGATGTCAATTTTCCAAGACGCTTGATATTTAAAGTATGTCTTTTTCGAAATTATTTAAGCAATTGTGGTGTTTCTAAACGGAGAAATTTGAATATTTTCATGTTCTTGCCATAAATCTTAATAATTTTCCATAAAATAGACGAATTCAAATTATTTACACATTACTTTAATTGGATATGCAAAACATTTTTAATGAATAATCGTATTTTACTGAACAAAATAAATTATTTGGGCCACTTTAATGCAATAAAAACAAAATAAATTTAATTTTTAGTAAGTTACCTTACAATAATTTTCTGAAAACTGAAACAGTAATATAAATTACTACTTGCAAGTTAAACACAATATTTGAACAACCATGCCATGTAGGTACTTGTTCGCGCATCATTCTGCGCATGTCAAAATTCCACGCAAAAACTGTCGTGACGATATTAATAGCACATATTATTGGGCCAAGCGGTGATGTGTTTTTTTTTCGTGTGCAGTTTTCTTATAAAAGTGATATCGGTGACGCATACCGCTAAATTTTCCAAACAAATCGATACCGTTTTTTTTTGCTGGGGCGGGGGCGATTTTAAATTTTGAACGATTTTGCGTTAGTTATAGCAACCACTATGTAAAAGGTCGGTTGGTCGGCCATGTCTCAGATACGTGGACATATGCAAGAGAGACATGAAAGTAGCCAACATTGATATACAAAACTGGGAAAACCTGGCAGAGGATAGGTCCATGTGGCGGGCTATAGTGAAAGCAGGATCACTAAGAGCAGAGGAGCAAACTAGGGCAGAAGCAGTTGGGAAAAGAGCGAGGAGAAAGGCCAGGAAACACTGCCCCACTGCTTTCGTGTGTGTGTCATGCAGAAGAGACTGCCACTCAAGGATTGGTCTCATCAGCCACACCAAGAGCTGCAGATAATAAAGATAAATCTATCGTCTTTCGTAGGCGGACAGATGCCATACATACATACATATGTAATCAAACAAATGTTACGCGAATCCGTTAATTAAGACTCGAAATTAAGAATATTTTTGTTTCACTTTTAATTTTCCCCTACCAAAACAAAAAGGGTTGTTGTCGGAAATGGCTTTACTTTTCAAATGCCCACAAATGCCGCCCTCTAAATGTGTACCACCCCGGTCGGACCGCCCCCCACCGTCCCTCCTAGCTACGCCACTGACTATACCATATTGCCACTAAAGTTTTATTTTAAATTTCTAAATTTCCAGAATAATGCGCGAACGAGTAGCCAGGTACCCACCGTTATAAACCTCGTCTACGATGCTGTCATAATTGAGATTACATGGGCGCATATCCGGTTCTCTATCCCACTTCTCTATGACAATCTTCAATTCCATCTCATTTGGTCTCTTGTAAAAGGTTGCTCTCAAGAAGCACTTGGCAAAAATCTTGACAGCCGGACATTTGCTTGATAGCGCATCCTCAGTATATTTTAAAAAACATTCCATTTGCTTGTAATACAGTCCATATACATCTGTGGAAACATTATAAGAAATCACATATATCTTTCGGTGGAAACATTATAAGAAATCACATATATCTTTCGGTGGAAACATTATAAGAAATCACATATATCTTTCGGTGGAAACATTATAAGAAATCACATATATCTTTCGGTGGAAACATTATAAGAAATCACATATATCTTTCGGTGGAAACATTATAAGAAATCACATATATCTTTCGGTGGAAACATTATAAGAAATCACATATATCTTTCGGTGGAAACATTATAACACATACAGCTTGAGTGCGGAGACTTTAGATAATGATGAAACAAGCAACTTAGTCATTCCAAGATATTAATACGTCTTTTACCTAAATTTTTGCGTGTTTTCTTTACATTTCTTCTTCATTTTTTTAACTTAGAGAAGTTAAAAAATTGAAACTGAAACAAACAGTTTATTTCCGTGTAACATTTTTTAATCAAAGTAATAATAAAGAGAATGTTTGATATCTGCACTTAACGAGATTTTAATTAGTAAAGCACTTGCCGTTTTTATAATACATTTTAATACAAAAAAATTTGTGGTTTGGTTCATGATCAGGACTAATTATTATTTTGAACATCACAAACATATCTAGATTCTAAGTGTTAATAATTTATTGTCAAGTGTTAATGTTTTTACTGTTGAGTGTTAATAGTTTTCCTATTACATATTAATTTTAAAAATAAATTAATATACTTTTTTGTTGCCTTCATTTTTTATAAACACAAATTTCTGTGTGCTTGAAAGGAGTTTTAAAATTAAATTACATGATGAAATAAGACAATAAAATCGTATATAGTAATAATTATAGTCATGTGAAATTTATTATTGTTTAAATGTCAAATACAACAAGATGAAGTAAAATCAAGCATTTTTGGTTTAATTGCAATAATGAACATCATCCTTTCTTTCTCCAAATTCAAAAAGAAATTAACTCATCTAAATATTCTAACAAATTTTTTGAAAATAAATTATTCAAGAAAAAAAACATGTATATGTCTGTTTTATGTTTAAATTAAAGAGAAACCCCTGTAAACCTATTTGTATGGGATTAGTAAATTTTAATGCATGTATGGACCTTATTATGGAGGATACTTGTGTGATTATGCTGCATTCAATGTTATATCATAATTTTGAAAGAATTATGTAAAGATGTGGTATTAATGTTTAAACAATAAAATATATTACTTTGCTTATACTCATACTTGTAAACATATAAACAGTTAAGTGGCGTAGCTAGAGGGGGGCTGTGGGGGCGGTCCGCCCCGGGTGGCACGCATTTAGGGGCGGCATTTGTGGGCATTTGAAAAGTGCAACCTATTCCGACAACCACCCTTTTTCATTTGAAGGGAGAAAACCTAGGTGAAACAAAAATATTCGTTATTTCTAGTCCTAATTAAAGGATTCCCACAACTTTTGTTTGATGACATAGTAGATGTGTGGATGTTATAAGTAACGCAAAACCGTTCAAAAATTTAAAATCACTCAAAAAAGGTATCGATTTGTTTGGAAAATTAAGCGGTATACGGTACGACCAGATGACGCTTTCATAAGAAAACTACACAAAAAGCACATCACCGCTGGGCCAAATAATATGCTATTATTATTAACACCATGCTTTTTGCGTGGAATTTCGACATTCGCAGAATGATGCGCGAACAAGTACCTACAATTCATGGTGGTTCAAATATTGTGTTTAACTTGCAAGTAGTAATTTACATAAAATATTGGTAATTTATATTACTGTTTGAGTTTTAAGAAAAATATTGTAAGGTAATAATTTAATTGATTTTGTTTTTATTGCATTAAAGTAGGACAACTACTTTGTGTTTTTAATTAAAATACTGTTATTCATTGAACATGTTACGCATATCCAATTAAAGTAATGTGTAAATAATTTGAATTCGTCTATTTTATGGAAAATTATTAAGATTTATGGCAAGAACATGAAAATATTCAAATTTCTCCGTTTAGAAACAACACAATTGCATAAATAATTTCGAAAAAGACATACTTTAAATATCAAGCGTCTTGGAAAATTGACATCTGAAGAAGTAACTAGTAAAACGAGATCAGATGCTGGAATTTTACTCAATTCAGTGCAATCTTTTTCTTTTCTATGTTGTCTCAATTTATGGGAACCCGTCATTTTTAAAAAATTAATGCAAACCCATTTCACAAAACAAAGAGATGTACTAATACAAAACGCTGTTGGAGTTGGAGATATCAACTGAACGCTGAGTTAGAAGGATAAAAAATATGAGTGGGGAAAATTAAGAAGACGTGGTTCTATCGTTAGAACGAGAAGTACAACGGGAATTGTTTTTATCCATGGATAGAATTATAACTGTAAATAAAAGAAAGCTTTGATGAGTTGCAAGTCCTTGCAAGAAAATATTCGTATATAATATCATGTAACTCAGTGGTCCCAAACCTGGGATCCACGGACCACTAGTGGTCCGCGGAGATGTGCCTGGTGGTCCGCAAGCAAAGGAAATTTTTTTTACTGTGGTGTATTTCTCTAAGCATTGTGCGTCTTTCAACTCTTTCCATACACGAGATGGAAAAGCTTGTTACCCGTTTTGGTGACACCACGTCCAAAGAACATCAATGACACATAGCGCAGAGCGGACAACCGCCATGGATTAAAAGATAAACCCATGAAGTATTTTGAAAGGAAGAAACTGGAACATGAAGAACAGACGATTTTTCTCAGGGCCACCACATCAGTAAATGAGAACGCACTGATAGTTTCATATTTGTTGTCTAAAGGCATTGCTAAGGCTAAAAAGCCTTACACTATCGGTGAAGAATTAATCTTGCCCTCTGATAAAGACATTTGCCTTGAAGTTCAAGGATAGGCTGCTGTTAAAAAGATAGCTCATGTGTCATTGTCGGCTACCGCTGTAACTAGGCGCATTGAGGAAATAGCCAAAGATATTGAGATACAATTTTGGAGAGGATTAATTCATCACCGTGGTACGCACTCCAGGTTGACGAATCTACAGACATCGACAACAAGGCAATATTACTTGTTTATGTGAGATATATTTATCATGAGGATGTACATGAGGATTGTTATGTGCTCTATCTTTGTCAACCAACACCACGGGAGCTAAACTGTTCAAGTCATTGGATGGTTCTATGTCAGGACACCTAAAATGGTCTTGTGGTGTCGGCATCTGAACAGATGGAGCTGCTGCCATGACCGGACGACCGTCTGGTTTAACAGCTCAGATTAAGGAGGTTGCACCTGAGTGTGAATCTACGCATTGTATCATTTACAGGGAAATGTTGGCAAGACGAAAAATGTCACAGTTTATTGATTGATGTCATGAAAATTATTAACCTAATAACCACATCAAGGCACACGCCCTTAACTCACGCCTGTTTGAGCAGCTTTGTGAGGAGATGGATGCAGAGCACCGATGCCTTTTTTGTACACAGAAATAAGATGGTTGTACAGAGGAAAATCGCTAAACAGAGTATATGAATTACGAGAGCCATTGCAAAGATTTCTCTCAGAAAAGAAGTCACCGCTGGCAGTTCATTTCAGTGACAAGGTATGGGTCGCAAAATTTGCTTTGTGACATATTCAGCCAGCTCAATGAACTCAACCTGTCTCTTCAGGGGAAAATGACAACTGTTTTCAAGTTGGCTTACAAAGTAGCTGCATTTAAAGCCAAACTGGAGTTGTGGGAACGGCGAGTGAACAAAGGCATTTTGGATATGTTTCAAACATTAGCGGGGATTCTAGGCGAGATTGAGCCTGAACACTCTTTGTCACAGTTAGTGCATGACCACCTGTCTGCTTTTAAAAGAGTTTGAGTGCTACTTCCCAACCACAAAATACCCAAGAACTGGTAGGGACTGGATTCGTGAGCAATTTGTCAACAAACCAGGCGAATGTAGCATGACTGTGCAAGAGAAGCTGAACTCCCCGAGATTGCAAATGACGGTGGCCTTAAATCTACGTTCGAGAAAACAACTCTTTCAGTCTTCCGGATTAAAGTCATGGTGGACTATCCTGAGATTGCCACCAAAGCAATTAAATCCCTATTGCCATCTCCGACATCCTATCTGTGTGAAGCGGGGTTTTCTGCAGTGACAGCAACGAAGACAAAACAACGGAATAAAATGAACATAAGCAGCACACTTCGTGTGTCATTGTCTCCCATTACCCCCAGATGGAACCGTCTCATTGCAGAAAAACAAGCTCAGGTTTCTCATAGATTTAACATTCTAGTAAATTAAAATAGTAAATAATGTTTTATTCACTTTTTGTGTAACTGTATTTTATTTTGAAGGCATGTTTAAGTACAATAAAATTAAAGCTATAAACTTAAAACAATCTTAAATACCTGTATAAACAATCAACGCAGCCGCAAACCCTACCCCCCCCCACATCCCCAACCCACCCATAACCCCCAACCCCCCAGGTTAGTGGGCCGCGGTAAAATTATCAAACTTTTAGTGGTCCGCGGCGTTAAAAAGGTTGGGGACCACTGGTAACCTACTAAAAAAAGCATTTGAATATCAAATAAATTACTTTATTGACATTGAAAAAGAACATTTCAAAATTGGAAGAAAAAGGGTCCAGGTTTTTATGGCTGCACCTACACTACAAGAAGAGGCATTATGTTAGAAAAAACGGAGGAAAAGGCCCCCTTGATCTATTAAAATTTATTCAACAGTATAGAATGGAAAATTATGTACCCATATTGTAATTTTGCTATGAATTTTTTCAACAATTGCTATCAGTGTCGCTAGTTGTGAAAGGAGCTTCTCAAACGTGAAGTTGATGAAAATTATCTTCTTTCAACAATGAGCGATTTAAGACGAATAAATCTTGCAATATTGTCCATTAAACAAGATACTACAAATAATTTAAATTTTGATAGCATAATGCACGTTTTTTCTATTATGAAAGTTAGAAAAGTAAATGTATAAATATGATTACATAATAATATGTACAATTTCTTTTTTTTTAAACTCATTTATTTATAAATTTAAAATAAAACAACAGAAATTGATCCTGTTTTTTTGGTGTAAATTTAGAATATGTTTTGTCTCATGGGGGAGACCTGCGACCTCAGTAACTTTCTTGTGGCCTTTAAAAAATGTTTCGTGTATTTTTATAAATGTGTATTTATAGGTGTATCATCTAATGCGGCCTCTTTAATTACTGCTTACTTAAATTTGGCATGCAATGGTAAACATGCTCCCCACCTTTACTTCGTTTCAAATACAATTATTTATTCATGTTTATTAGTTTTTAAAAACCATCAGATGATCGACTAATATTCCGTCCATAAATGACGTCACGCGATTTTGGCTGATTTTCCACCCCCTGCTCCCTCGCTACGTCGTCACAAAACTTAGACCCCTTCTTCAATATGACACCATATAGTTTTGACAACCCCCACCATAAAAGCTGTATTTTCTATTTGAAAATAAGCATGTTTCAAATAAAAAATTTGTCATTTAAGTATGTTTTTAGTGCAAGGCTGCACTGTAATATCGTAACACGCGTTTTACTTAAACGTCATTAAATAAAGTGTCAGTAACCAATATTTAAGTGGAAATTTTATTTAAAAGTTTTGCGTTTTGACGTGACGTCACATTTCTCAAACACAGCCCCCTCGTCACACATCGTCACAAGTGTATGATTCCCCTCCCCGCCCCAGGTGCGTGGGGTCATTTATGGACGGTCCCTAAAAAGGGCGACACATTGGAGACCGCCCCGGGCGGCAAAAGTTCTAGCTACGCCACTGTATAAACATATAATATATCTTTAAATAATATTTATAAAATCAAATTCAATAAATAACTTTTAATATTTATACATACACATCTACATTTATTATTTGAAAATGTTCATATAATGTGAAATAGCACTTGATAATATTCTGATCGTTTTTTAAAAACATAATACTTTCCTATAATCAAAATTTGAAAAACTTATTTCTTTGAGAATGGATAAAGTATTCACAAACACTTGTGTATACCTGTTCCCTAATATAAGCAGAATCAAGATTTAATAAGAAGCACAGAACAGTATCTAAAAATATTGGCTCTAAATCATCACTCAAAATGGTAAACTCAGTAGTTCCATAAGAACATTTTCTAGTTCCCCCTGCCTAATTTAATTCGAATTTACATAAATTATTTACCCAACGGCATCTCATCAATAGCAAAAGTTATTTTATTTGCTGATGCTTATATAAGCTATAGAACAATTAGGTGTGAAGAGTATACAGAAATGTTACAAATACACTTAGATTTAGATGAATAACAAAAATAGGAAAGTAATTGGATTATCATAGATAGTGTTTACACTAAATTTATGTGTCAAATGTTAATAGTATAAAAGAAAAACAAATGCAAACTATTGCATGCAGGATAAAAACATCTAACCCAAAATAAAGATACAAGTACTTAACTATATATTTTAGGAAAATAATATTTTATTAAAACATTGTTATTATTACACGCTTTTATTTAAGTCACAATGTTTGTATGTTGTATCCATCCATCCATCCTTCCATCCATCCATCCTTCCTTCAAAACTTGAAAAGTTAAATTATACCACTTCTGATGGTCCTAGAGATCTAACAATTTTTACCACAGATAGATCTTGGATGCCAATGCATTGTATCAAAATTTCAGATCGATCGAATGTACCGTATTGAAATTATGCATTTTTAGTTTATCTATAGTCTATATATAAGCATCGGTACCCGTCTGCTTTGTTGACATCCATGAGTTCACCACGTGAACACAACACTGTGGTATAAAACGTTGGGCGGGCACTTATGAGGTGTTTGGTATAAAAAAAAATAGTGGTAAATAAAACAAACCCGTAAAAACAAAAGTTTTTGACTATAAATCCCTTTTATATGAGACATAACTAAAAGTATTTACAAATATTTACAGACTGAATCTGTCGTAACTCAACTTTGCTTCATAACCCTGGGGGGGGGGTGGTAGAGGGGGAAAAGTCTGGTCACCGATTCGCTTGACCGAGCTCAGCGTGACACGTAAAATGTAAACAAAAGCACGCGGGTACGTCGATGGATCGCCTCAACGCGTCAACTCAAACTTTCACGTGGGAAAAAAAACAATAACAAACAGTGAATTTGAATTACATACCTCATATAAGGATAAACTAAAAATGCATTAATTTAATTACGGTACGTTCGATCGATCTGAAATTTTGATACGATGCGTTGTTAGGTGAGACGGGTCCGTGTGCTAAATTTCAGCTTGATCGGATCACGGGAAGTGGGTCAGTTTTTTACTTTTCTTTTTCCGCCCGCCCAAGACAGAGATGATGACAGACCGACAGAGAGAGACGCCGGTGAAGTTAATATAAGGGATTTAAACAGATGTGTGGGCTTCAGATGTGAATTTTAAAGAGTTTTTATTATAAGATTTAAAAAATAGCTGTAAAAACAAAGTTTTTGACTATAAATTCCTTATATATGAGACATAACTAAAAGTAGTGATTATCTTAAAAGCGTGTCCTTTTAAAAAAAAGATTTTTTAAATATTTAATTATTAGAATGTATAGTCGTCTGCTAGAGTTGACCTCCACAGCACACTGGTTTCACTCCAGCCCAAATTCCCGTGTTTACATCAAGGGCAGGAAAGATCAGCGCGTTTCAGTCTGTAAATGTTTGTAAATAAAAGCGTGTCCTTTTTAAAAAAAAATTTGTTTACATTTTACTTATTTTACACGCTTTTATTTAAGTCACAATGTTTGTATGTTGTATCCATCCATCCTTCCTTCAAATCTTGTAACGTAAAATTAAACCACTTCTGATGGTCCTAGAGATCTCAAAATTTTACCACAGATAGATCTTGGATGACAATGCATTGTATCAAAATTTCAGATCGATCGAATGTACCGTATTGAAATTAATCAATTTTTAGTTTATCTCTATTTAATCACTATTTTAGAATGTATAGTCGTCTGCTAGAGTTGACCTCACGGCTCACTGGTTTCACTCCAGCCCTGGTTTACCGAATTCCCGTGTTTACATCAAGGGCAGAGGAGATGAGCGCGTTTCAGTCTGTAAATTTTTGTAAATAAAAGCGTGTCCTTTTTAAAAAAAAGATTTTTTTACATTTTACTTATTTACAATTGTGTTAATATTAATAATTCACAATGAAAACTACACTATAAATCATGTGTTCATAAATCACTCATGAACGTTAAAGTTAAGGTAATTAAATTTCATTTTTTCTTTATTAATTAAAAATTTAAAAAAACTTATATAGCTTTTAAGCTTTAAATAAATAATTGAAAACAGAAATACCAATGTTCCATATTTATATCCAATGAATTTAGATTTTGTTTATTATCAACTACTTTTTGGAAACTCATGCCATTTACATACCCACACACACATAAGCAAATGTAATTGTGTGACATATGATGGAACAACATTCGGTTTGGATCTTCAAAAAACTATATTAAGTACTAGCGTACACCCGTCAAAAATGACGGAGGTTTTCAGCTGAAATCTATTTATTTTATAAAAAATTAACTTTTTTTTAGGGCGCCTACGGCGCCGACCTTTTTCAAAGCCCAATTAACTTGTCCTTGTTTGATAAATACGAAATATTAAACTTTCTGAAATGTACACAAAAAATTTTATATAGGGGTTGCTGGGCGCCTACGGCGCCCCTCTTTTTTTTAAATTTTATAATTAACCACCATCTAATTCTCTTTTTACAATGTTCTTTTTTCCAAAATTAAAATGTGAGCAAAAAAAATGACGTCATATAATATTTTTTTCACAGCGCATATTTAATTTGCACACCTTTTGATGCATTGGTGCAGTAATTTGGTTTTCCCTGATTTCTGATCGGATTCCTGTGCGTATTATCTTATCTTATCTTAACTTAACTTATCTTATCTTATCTTATCTATACATACGCTCCTTCTATGCAGAGGATAATTACGTCCACAGACCATGACAGATGATCTGTTGGCAAGTGATGCAGCGTTACACAGCCGCCTAACTAGAGTTAGGTACCCATTCGGAGCTGGGTGACTCAATGATTGGGTTTCTTGAGTTTAATTAAACATAGTAGTTTAGTGTGGGCCATGATATTATTTTCTCCGTGCTAGGTCTAGATCCGTCAGTCCTACCGGTAGCCAGATTTTTTAAAAACCTATTTTTTCCTTAAACTTGAAAACCTCACTAGATTTTATTCTGGACGATGATGGACAGATGTAACAAGTTCGGTCGAGATCCATCAATCTATGTAAAATTGTGTGGGACACACAAACAATTTTTTCTTTTATATATGTATATAATGTTTTTGTTGTTTTAAGATTGTTCTAATAATAATAAGGATACAGTTATACATTTTAAGAAAATAAAGCATTCTTTTGTATTTTAAGGGGCCGTCCATAAAGTACGTCACGCTCCGTTATAAGAACGTGTGACAGTTTGTGACAAGGGGGATGGGGGTGTCCGACCATATGTGAATTCACGCTGTTTTATATTAAATTTTAATTATTTTGTTAATAAAACAATTTTTGTTCGAAAGTGTGACGTACTTTAGGGGAGGGGGGGGTCCAAGATTTGTGACAGTTTGTGATAGAGGGGAGGAGGCGGAGTTAAAAATGGTCAAAAATAGCCCCTAAGGCATAAATAGCAGCTTGGTAGGGAATGTATTATGGAAGGAACATTTCTAAATCACATCATAACGTAAAGAAATATTTATTTTAAAAATTTCAATTTTAAAATAAATAAAGAATATATTCTGTCATTTCTCAAATTTACTTCAAATTATTGGGTGATATTTTTTTATTTTATGATTATAGCTTTAAAATATTTTGTTTAAGAATGTAACAATTGATATCTCGACACAGGTTCATTCGTTACACAAATATTTTACAAAACGATGAAATTTGAATTTGAGCATATGGAAATAATGATCATAATTATCCATTATTACAAAGGTACATCGGGTCACTTGTTACTTGTACATATCTATAAATATATACTCCCATAGTCCTCATTAACACTACAACCTAGATTATACAATGTGAAAACATACCAGTCACAGTAGAAATTAAAAACAGTGATGTAGTAAGTAAAACGATGGACCTCATTTTTATTTTCAGAAGTAGACGAACACAATGCCGAAAGTCACTATCCACATGTTTCAGACAACGAATGGCAATATGAGGCGACACTGGTTTGTAGGATGCGAGTGAACAAGAGAAAGTGTATCAGTGAAGCTGAAAGTTGTGAGTGCACATGGATGTTTGGTTCATATACACTTGTCTCAAGTGTAGCGACTGAAATGCAAACTTGAAGTTTATCTTAAATGCATTTTGATGGAGTGTGGGGTGTGTGTTTGGGGTGGTGCTTGATCGAAATAACCTGGGAATACCAAGTTAAAAGTGATAACGTCACGAGCATGTTTGGCGGAAGTATTTCAAGTGTGAGCAACAAAAAGTTTTGTGTTTTGTGGACGTCAGCTGCGGAAGGGGGGGGGATCTTGTTTTGTAAAAATGACGAAGTGCAATGATCAAGTTGTTGTCTTTACGTATTTATTTATTTTTATATTTTTTTTTAAAACTATAAAACTCAGAGTTCATCGGCAACATAACTCATGACGGCACATAATCGCTTTTTTTTAAATGTAATTTTTTTTTAAAGCCAGGGCCAGAATTCAGGATCACCCACAGTGAACATAAGCTATTGCGAGAAGATCAGCTCACAGCTCCACAAATAAAAGACAGGCTAAACCAGTCTCATTGGCCGGCAATATAGTACGTCACGCTATTTTTGAACATTTTTGACCCCCCTCCCCCATGTCACAAACTGTCACAAATCTCGGGACGGACCCCCCGCCCCCCCCCTAAAGTACGTCTCACTTTCGAACAAAAATTTTAATTAACACCTAATTAAAATATTTAATTTAATACTTAAAATACACTTCACTATTAAACTTTATTAAAATATAAAATTTTCACTTAAAAGTAGACCTAGAGATGTACCGGATTCAAAATTTTGAAAGCCGAGCGGAGCTGAATTTGACCGGATTTATTAAGTTAAATCCGGCTGGAGCCGGAATTAGATTTTTTAAAATGGCCGGGTTTCCGGATTCGCCGGAGCCATTATGAATATATATATAAATTAGGGATTTACCGGCCAATCGGATTTATGAAGTGAAATCCTGCCGGAGCCGAATCTGGAGCCGGATTTTTTAAAATAGCCGGATTCAGGATTTGCTGGAGCTGGAGCCTAAATCCCGTACACCCCCACTTAAAAGAACTATCAGATTATTAAAATGACTTTAATAGTAGAATAGTTAATTGTCAACAGTTGTCACAGTTTTTCAATGAAACAATAACTCAATCTAAATCGAATTTGAAAACAAAAATTGCAAAAATTTGACTTGAAATTTATATAATACACATAATTTATCTGCTACCTTTTCATTTACAATGGGTGAGGTCAAGTTTTAGATATTCTTCAGATTATGCATTCTATTGACACAGGATAAGAAGTAGATTAGCGAAACTTGACCTCAACCAGTGATTAAATAATAAAAAGGAAACACTACAATTTGACTAAAAGAAAGACTAGATTGACAAATTATGTGACCAACTCTTGTGCTATATTGGATCTGTTTATTATGGTCCTATGAATTATGTTTCATTCAAAAATATTCACTGGACATCATCTTACAACGGTGAAGTTAAGTGTTCATCCATAGTTACGAGTTACGACTGACATCAATCTTTCACCATCATCGTTTCCTGGAAGGATAATTGCTGACAGATCAACTCGTCCTCATCTAGCCAATCAACTTATGTGTGCATTTTCTCTTCTGGCAATAACTGCCATGGGTTCTATTTGCCTTCTAAAAGCGATTCTCAATGGATGGATGCGTTTTATCTGAGTTGATTCTTGAACAGTTTGGGTGGGCACATTCTCCTGAGCCCGAGCTCTGTGTTGCCCTGTATGTTTCTTCAACATTGTGAGGCAAAATATAATTGACATAGTTTGCAAAGTCGATCAAATAAGCTGGTAATCACATGGTTGTACTTTGAAAACTCATGTTGATCTTGACATAATGTCATCAAATTTGAGAGTTTATGCCAGAAACACGGAAGGAAACTTATGAGAATCTGCATCTGCTCTTTCTGAAGCTTTGAGTCCATCAATTGTTTGGTTGATTGGGATTGGAGGAGGGAAGAATTTTGAAGTTAAAAACGTTAAAATATGAACTTCATGCTTTGTCGCAACATTTTATGTCCTGATATTTTACAATTTTGAGTGAAATATTGGCTGGTGCGAACATGATGATTGTCAAAACCATTCCTGATCCTTCGATATCAGTCCTGCTGCATCCAATTCAGATTTATGAACAACACATTCAGGAGATACGCATTTCACGCTAGTCTATACTAATAAAAGGCAAAGCCCTCACTGACTCACTCACTGATTCATCACTAATTCTCCAACTTCCCGTGTAGGTAGAAGCATGAAACTTTGGGAAGTTGTCGAGTAGCCTCTCGCGACGAAAATTGGAGTAAAAGAATTTTTAAAATAACACTCATGGGGGCCGGGGGCCCAAAAACGTTTTTTTTCCTTATATGGCCTATATAAAATTTGAAAATCACCAATTCTCCTATTTCCCGAGTAGGCAGAAGCATGAAACTTTGGGAAGTTGTTGAGTACAATCCCGCGATGGTAACGGGAGAAAAAATATTTAAATTATCACTTCCTGGGGGCCGGGGGCCCAAATTAAGTTTTTTCCTTATATGAGCTTTATAAAAACTAAAAATCACTAATTCTCCTATTTCCCGTGTAGGTAGAAGCATGAAACACTAGGTAGTTGATAAGCACACTTCCGCGATGGTAACAAGCGAAAAAAATATTTAAAATAACACTTAATGGGGTCCGGGGGCCCAAATGTAGTTTTTTTCTTATATAAAAAAATGACTCATCACTAATTCTCCAACTTCCCGTGTAGGTATTAGCATGAAACTTTGGGAACTTGCTGAGTACACTCTCTCAACGATAATTGGCTAATAAGAATTTTAAAATTCACACTGTTGGGGGCCCGGGGCCCAAAAATGCTTTTTTTCCTTATATGGACTATATAGAATATGAAATCACTAATTTTCTCATTTCTCGAGTAGGCAAAAGCATGAAACTTTGGGAAGTTGTTGAGTAAAAACCAGCGATAGCGACGGGAGAAAAAAAAATTAAATTATCACTTCCTGGGGGCCGGGGGCCCAAATGAAGTTTTTTCCTTATATGAGCTATACAAAAACTAAAAATCACAAATTCAGGCAGAAGCATGAAACTTTCGGAAGTTGTTGAGTACAATCCCGCGATGGTAACGGGAGAAAAAATATTTAAATTATCACTTCCTGGGGGCCGGGGCCCCAAATTAAGTTTTTTCCTTATATGAGCTTTATAAAAACTAAAAATCACTAATTCTCCTATTTCCCGTGTAGGTAGAAGCATGAAACACTAGGTAGTTGATAAGCACACTGTCCGCGATGGTAACAAGCGAAAAAAATATTTAAAATAACACTTAATGGGGTCCGGGGGCCCAAAATGTAGTTTTTTTCTTATATAAAAAACTGACTCATCACTAATTCTCCAACTTCCCGTGTAGGTATTAGCATGAAACTTTGGGAACTTGCTGAGTACACTCTCTCAACGATAATTGGCTAATAAGAATTTTAAAATTCACACTGTTGGGGGCCCGGGGCCCAAAAATGCTTTTTTTCCTTATATGGACTATATAGAATATGAAATCACTAATTTTCTCATTTCTCGAGTAGGCAAAAGCATGAAACTTTGGGAAGTTGTTGAGTACAATCCCGCGATGGTAACGGGAGAAAAAATATTTAAATTATCACTTCCTAGGGGGCCGGGGACCCAAATTAAGTTTTTTCCTTATATGAGATTATAAAAACTAAAAATCACAAATTCTCCTATTTCCCGTGTAGGTAGAAGCATGAAACTTGGGGTAGTTGTTAAGTACACTTCCACGATGGTAACAGGTAAAAACAATATTTAAATTATCACTATATGGGGGCCGGGGGCCCAAATGTAGTTTCTTCTTATATTAAAACAGACTCATCACTAATCTCGGATTTACCGCGTAGGTAGAAGCATGAAACTTTGGAAGTTGTTGAGTAGCCTCTCGCGACGAAAATAGGCGTAAAAGAATTTTTAAATTAACACTCATGGGGGCCGGGGGCCCAAAAAAGTTTTTTTTTCCTTATATGGCCTATATAAAATTTTAAAATCAACAATTCTCCTGTTTCCCGAGTAGTTTTAAGTACACTTTCACGATGGTAACAGGTAAAAACAATATTTAAATTATCACTTACTGGGGGCCGGGGGCCAAAATGTAGTCTTTTCTTATATTAAAACTGACTCATCACTAATTCTCGGACTTCCCGTGTATGTAGAAGCATGAAACCTTGGGAAGTTATCAAGTAGCCTCTCTCGACGACAAATGGCGAAAAAGAATTTATAAATTCAGCTTCATGGAGGCCGGGGGCCCAAAATCTTTTTTTCCCCCTTCCAGTGGCTATATAAACATTTGAAAATCACTAATCCTCCTATTTCCCGAGTAGGTAGAAGCATGAAACTTTGGGAAGTTGTTGAGTACACTTCCGCGATGGTAATAGGCGAAAAAATATTCAAAATTTCACTTACTGGGGCCCAGGGGCCAAAATGTAGTTTTTTCCTTATATGAGTTGTATAAAAACTGAAAATCACTAATTCTCCTAATTCCTGTGTAGGAAGTAGCATGAAACTTTGAGTAGTTGTTAAGTAACATTCTGCGATGGTAACAGGTTAAAAAACTATCTAGATTATCACTTACTGGGGGCCGGGGGCCAAAATGTAGTTTTCTTCTTATATAAAAAACTGACTCATCACTAATTCTCCAATTTCTCGTGTTGGTAGCAGCATGAAACTTTGGAGAGTTGTTAAGTACACTTCCGCAGTGGTAACAGGTGAAAAAGAATTTTGAAATTCACACTCATGGGGGCCGGGGGCCCAAAAACGTTTTTTTTCCCTTATTCTGGCTTTATAAAAATTAAAAATCCCTTATTCTCCTATTTCCCGAGAAGGTAGAAGCATGAAACTTTGGGTAGTTGTTGGATAACATTCCGCGATGGTAACAGGTGGAACAATTATATAAATTATCACATAACGGGGGCCGGGGGCCGAAATGTAATTTTTTTTCTTATATGAGCTATATAAAAACTGAAAATCACTAATTCTCCTATTTCCCGTGTAGGTGGAAGCATGAAACTTTGGGCGGTTGTTGAGTACCCTCACGCAATGGTAGCAGACGGAAAAAAATTAAATTATCAGCTCGATAGGATCACGGGAAGTGTGTCATTTTTTTACTTTTCGTTTTTGTTTTTCTGCGGGACTACAACAGACAGACAGACAAGACGGTGAAGTTAATATATGTATTATATCCATCATGATCCATTTTGAAATCAATTTAAGTTTTGAATTTGTGTAAAATTAAATTACCAGCTCGATAGGATCACGGGAAGTGTGTCATTTTTTTACTTTTCGTTTTTGTTTGTCTGCGGGACTACAACAGACAGACAGACAAGACGGTGAAGTTAATATATGTATTATATCCATCATGATCCATTTTGAAATCAATTTAAGTTTTGAATTTGTGTTACGCGGGTTCTCAATGCTTACTGAAATCCTAATTTACCGCAGCAAAGCGCGGGTATTTTGTTAGTTTAACATAAAATTAATTATAATGTTTCACAAAATTTTCGAAAATTATCTTTAAAGCTATTTAAATTCTACTAAAAAAATATAATAAATAAACAATAATAAATGTGTGACATCACAAATAGCCTGACCCCCCTACCCCATGTCACAAAGTGTCACACTTTCTTACACACCCCCCCCTCTCGGAGCGTGACGTACTTTATCGATGGCCCCTTACCTGAGTTTTGGCTACAAACTTTCTACGTGATTCTTGTCCAAGTTCTGGAGCTCAAAGAATTCTACTTGACTCATGGTCAAGCTCTTGTAGATATTTGATTCTAAGTGTGTCTTGTCCAAATTCTTAACCCATAAGATTGTACGTGTAACTATGTGTTACACGTATATTAAATGAGACTTGTTAAAAAGAATTGGGGATTTGAAAGAAATAACATTATTTCCAACTATAGATAATCCATAAAAATATCTAATGGAATGTGACCAAAATGGGTCCCTACTTAACTTTATTTTTTTTAATGTTTTAAATATTCATGTAAAAAGTTTTTTTAAAGGAAATTTTAATGATGTTTAGACAAAGCTAACTATGAAAAGATTCTTTAATGAAATAAAAAAGGCGGACATTTGAAAAACGAAAGTCTAATTTTTATTCCCTGTGTCTAAAACGTTGTTTATATTGTATCAATTCCTAGATATTTTTTAAATATCTAGGGGTCTAATTGAAAACAATAGTGGAAATTTTTAGTTTATGTCTAATGGTATTTAACTGTTGTGTTTTGATGGGAATTTTTCAGAAATTATTTGAAACTAGCAGAGACAAAACATTTTTAAAATACGTTTGTTTTAAAAATCAGCAGACAAAAAAATTCTTTTGCGGAGAGTAGTAACAAACATTTATGTATTTCTTTTGTTAATTATTACACGGGTCAATTTGGGAGTGGTGAAAGCATAAAAAAGAAAGAGAACATTTAATAAAATATGATTTATGTATTCTGCTCATAAGGTTCTATTTAAATCCTTTATATTAACTCGTGGTGTCTGCTAGACGCCTTGAATGCCAAAAAAACTTCGGAACGATTTTAACCCACTTTCTCTTAAGCTAGCGAGCTGAAATTTTGCTGGCAGACTTGTTCCGATGATAAAAATGATGTATCAAAATTTAAAATCGATCGAATGTACTGATAATATATTAATGAATTTTTATATTATCTCCATTTATCTCTATATAGCATTTTAATTTTTATTCTAGAGAGTCGCGGTGCGTATTACATGGAACAACCTTTTTAATACATTGCTGTCGCGCCGTGCGGTGCGTATTATGTTACCGATACTTTTTAATTAAACAATCCCGTAAAAACAAAGTTTTGAATATAAATTCCTTATATATGAGACATAACTAAAAGTATGATTAAGTTCAATATGATACGCATCGCGAGACAAACATTTACAGACTGAAACTGACCTGCTGTAAAAACGGTGGGGGGAGATGTGGTCACGGATGGCTGGACTGAAGTCAGCGGGCCACGTGAATGTAAACACAGCAGGCCGCTACATATAGTTATATCGAGATAAACTAAAAATACATTAATTTAATTACGGTACGTTCGATCGATCTTAAACTTTGATACGATGCATTTTTATGTGACACGAGTCTATGTACAAAATTTCAGCTCGATAACAACACGGGAAGTGTGTCATTTTTTGCTTTCGTTTTTTTGCCCGGCCAACCAAGATACGGCTGTGAAGTTAATATAAGGGATTTAATTAAACAAACCCGGAATATATAGAGGTAAAAAAAAGATTTGTAAAAACCACGTTTTTATAAGTGTACTAAAAAGAAGAAAATAATTTAAAACTAATAAGTTCAAGTACTTTCATATAATATGACTAAAAACGTTGGGCGGGCGCTTATGATGTTTTACATATGCAGTTCACTCATTCTCCCACTTATAGATATCTTTTTTGCCTTCTTAATTATAAATCTCTAATTTTTATACCAAACACCCGCCCCAAGTTTTAGTCATTTTATATGAAAGTACTTGAACTTATTAGTTTTAAATTAATTTCTTCTTTCTAGTACACTTATAAAAACGTGGTTTTTAAAAATATTTTTTTACCTCTATTTATGCTATTCTTTTTAGTCCACTTACAAAAACGTGGTTTTTAAAAATATTTTTACATCGATTTTTTAAAAATACCAAACACCTCATAAGCGCCCGCCAAAAGTTTTAAAAACACGGTGATGTTGTCACGGGGTGATCTCGTGGATGTAAACAAAAGCAGACGGTACAGATGCTTATATATATATAAACTAAAAAGTTCAATAATTTAATAACGGTACATTCGATCGATCTGAAATTTTGATACAATGCATTGCCATTCAAGATCTATGTGTGGTAAAATTTTGAGATCTCTAGGACCATAAGAAGTGGTTTCAATTTACGTTGGCAGATTTGAAAAATTGTGGACAGACAAATCCACAGGAACGAAAGGGAGTTAATAAAACGTAGATAAAAACAAAGTTTTTGACTATAAATCCCTTATATATGAGACATAATTAAAAGTATTGATCATTTTCAAACGCGACAAACAATTACAGACTGAATCTGCCTTAACTCCCCTTTCCTGTATAACCGGGGGAGGGGGAGAGGGGAAAGGTCTGGTCACCAATCGCTGGACCAAGCTCGGCGTGACACGTAAAATGTAAACGAAAGCACGCCAGTGCATCGATGGGTGGCGTCAACGTGTCCACTCAACTGGAACGTGGAAGAAAAACAATAACAAACTATGAAATTGAATTACATATTTTGTATAAAGATATAATAAAAAGGCATTAATTTAAATACGGTACGTTCGATCGATCTGAAATTTTGACACGATGCATTTTTGGGAAACACAATTCTATGTGCAAAATTTCAGCTAGATAGCATACTGGAAAGTGTGTCATTTTTTACTTTTGTTTTTCCGCCCGACGGCGAACGACAGAGACCACAACAGACACGATTTTAAAGAAATTTAAAAATACATACCCGATCGGTGCGCATTATATTAAACATGTTTTACGAGACATAACAAAAATTTAAAATTTTTGAATTTTTTTGTGCGCTGCGTATTAAAATGAACATTCTTGTATTTATGTCTCGTATATAAAGGATTTATAGTCATAAACTTTGTTTTTTACGTTTTTTGAAATTATTTTCTTTTGAAAAACGTTTTGGACAGTGGTTTGATTACCACATTTGCATTAAGTTGGTTTATTTTAATTGTCAATTTGCGCACTTCCAGACTGCAAGAACATCCTATATAATAAAATTCAAGTTTATGTCCTTTCTGTCCGGTCATCTTAAGCGATTGGTCCGTCAAACACATATGACTCCTACAGCCAGTCATATTGAACACGTTTACGCCATTTACGCGGACGTTCAAAACGAGTTATTTATGGTGCAGTATTTTTTCCATGACTTTATTTTATGCGCGTTGGGATTTATTGCAAAAAGCTCTGTTTTTACGAGTTATTTATTTTAACTATAATGAATAGTATTTTTGACGCGATGCACATGTAATGCCGGTCGAGACGGCTGTGGAGGCAGAGCCGTCTTTACACCAGTTTGGGACCCCAGGCAAAGAAATAGTGTTGGGCCCCTCCCCCACAGGAATAAAAAATAAATATACATAATACATCAACATATTCTCATGGGGCCCCTATGCTCGTGGGCCCCCGGGCGAATGCCCAACGGGCCTATGCGTTAAGACGGCCCTGGCTGGAGGGGAGTTACAACATGCCACCGAACGGTGGAGGAAAGTCCTTTGGCGGGCTTTGTTGCTCGTTTAAAATAAAATTAACAGGAATAAAAAAGATAATAATTTATATAAATTTCTAAAACTAAAATACAAATTTATCAAGCAACTGATTTTGACAAAACTCTTTTCAACAGTAACCACACAAGATGGCAATGGCTTGCTATCTTCTTACAATATTTCGTTATTGATTGCCAAATCGGGAGTAGTATTATATGGCGCTATCAATTATTATTGACCCCATCTCCGTCTGTGACCTTTGACCTACTTTCAGGAGGTGGTGACGTCACTTACAGTTCCGCCTACTTCCGATTCAAGATGTCGGGTCTTCCGGTTCAAGATGGCGGCACTTCCGGTTCAAGATGGCGGCACTTCCGTTTTCGGTCAAGATGGCACCCTTTTCCGGTTCCTGTCCAAGATGGCGCCACTTCCGGTCCAAGGTGGCATGGTTCCAGTGGGTGGGTGCCAAGATGGTGATGTGACACGTGTTGGACAAGATGGCGATCGGGACACGTGGCGACCGGCTAGTCATGTAATGTTGTTAATGGGAAATTATCGTGTAATTGACTAAGTATTTAAACGTCTTTTGTTATTTCCCTTTGTTTTATTTAAGTTTTATTTTAATTTAAAGGGCAACAATCGTGTAATTGAATTAAAAAACTTAATTTTTATTTTAATTTAAGGGGGTATAAGCGTGTATTGAATTAAGTATTTCAAGAGTTATGTCCACTTTTTTGACTCGTGTGTGTGTGTCAAGATGGCGACCCAGACATGTGGTTGGACAAGATGGTGACCAGGTGGTCAGGTGATAATGACATGTCATATTTTTATACAATTTTATAAAGGGCAATAAGCCAGTAATTGAATTTGAAAACTTAATTTCCCTTTGTTTTTGAATGGTTCTCAGTGTATAATAATACTACAATGTATCTAATTACAACAACACGAGGTAAAACAAAACAAGTATCGTACAATTTTCAGATTTTATTACATGTCAATATCAGTGTCAGCATCAAACATCGAATTGTAATCAAAATTGTCTTCAACAATACTTTTGCAAGGAGTTGCTTCTCTGGGGGTCTCAGTAATTTCTATTTCTGGGGTGTGTTCTTTAAGGGGGCTTAGCTCTTGCCGTCTGATGGTTCTCCGCACCTCTCGTGTTTTATGGTACAGGAGAACCCTCCGGCGAACTTTGGTGTAAGCGATTTTAATCAATTCGTCCTTGCTGAGGACCCCATCCATGGCAATTTTTAATTGTTCGTCAACTAGTTCTTCGAATGTGTTTGTAGTCAGGCAAGAATGACCGAGCTGGTTGGCCTGCTCCGTTTCACACCCCCAACAAAATATTTCCTTATCCTCCAGGGCTTTGGACAGTTTCTTAATCATGTTGTAGGTCATTCTATGTAGAAGGATTTTAAGAACAAAAAATAATAATAATAATAATAAAATAAATATATAAATAAAAATAATAATTTTTTTTAAAAAGCCGTAAAAAATAGGAGTAAAGGAATACAACGAAAACACATTTAATGATGGATCCTAGGTGGAAACATCCCTTTACTGCTCTTATAGCGGGTCCAACCGGGAGCGGGAAGACCGTGTTTCTAACAAAGATGTTGACACATTTAGCAGCCATGGTCGAACCCACACCAGAGGAAATTATATGGTGTTACGGTGAATGGCAACTGATCTACGACAATATGAAAGGCGTTCGATTTATGGAAGGACTACCGGATATCGATCAGTTGTCAGAGGGTGATAAACAGCGTCGGTTGGTGGTAATCGATGATTTAATGTCTGAAAAAGATGACAGGATTACTAAATTGTTTACTAAAGGTAGTCACCACTGAGACATCAGTGTTATGTATATTGTTCAAAACTTATTCGGTAAAAATAAAGAACAAAGAACCATAAGTCTCAATTCCCATTATATCGTACTATTTAAAAATCCCCGAGACGGATCTCAGATTACACATCTGGTGAAGCAAATGTACCCTGGTCGCGTTTCCTATGTTCAAGAAAGTTTTAAAGACGCGAAAACCACTCCCCACGTTTATTTGTAACTCGACCTTCGACAGGAGACCCCGGATCAGCTGAGATTACGTACGTCTATATTTCCACACGAAAGACAAGTTGTGTATATCCCTAAATAAGAATGGCGGAAACATTGAAAAGACAAGGAGAAATGTTACGTTTCTTGTGTCGGGCTAAGGCACCCGGGGTAAAAGCTGTTGTTAAAAACGCCTCCCCGCAACTCATACAAACTCTATGCGAATGCTGTCACAATGTTTAAAAGGTAATGTCCCACTTACACCCGCTCAGAAGCGACGTTTACAGCGCCACAAAACAAGTCTGAGAGAACTCACCAAAAATAAATTGTCGGTCAAAAGACGGAAACATCTCTTACAGAAAGGTGGATTCATCGGTGTGTTATTGGGTCCTGTTTTAAACGTGCTTAGAGGAATATTGAATTTTTAACCATGGCCAAGAAAATGATTTTGATCGATCCTCGTATACTAGATTCTATGACGCAAAAACCCTATGTGCCACCCGATACGCTAAATGATAGCCTCCGAGAATTGGATGTACAAATGCAAGAAATTCTAAACAGAGAAGATTTGTCACCACGCGACAAAGTACGACAATATCAACAAACGTTACAACTTTATACAAATAGACTCGCCGAATACAGACACAAACCTCTAGGATTAGTTGACACAATTACTCCAGCAACACAAGTACAAGGAACCAACCAACAACAACAACAATAACATTTAGCTACCACGCCACAGGATCTTAAAACAGAAGACATCGGCGAAATTCTCGATTCGTCTAAAATCAGCAGTAAAAATAGTGCTAAAGATATAGATTTATCACCCCCGGCTAAACGCACCAGAGGTAAAAAGAGTAAAATCCCAAACCCCGGTGAAATGGGACGGTGGTAACGAGACGAAAACTCAGTCAGATAGATCACCTCCAACTAAACGTATCAGTAGTAAAAAATCTAAAATACCGACGCCGGTAAAGTGGGACGGATGGAAACCACTAAAGAATTAAGAAAAATTACTATGATCCGAGTAGACCCGGTGCTTATGGAGGGGCTGTGGCCTTGCAACGCAACAATTCTAATATTGGCACGAATGTGATCAAAGAATGGCTAAGTCATCAAGATACCTACACTTTACATAAACCGATTCGGCGACGTTTTAATAGACGTCGTATCATAACAGGTGGAATAAACCAACAGTTTCAAGCTGATCTCATAGATATGAGAGCCTTACGAAAATACAACGATGATTATTCCTATTTAGTAACATGCATAGATGTGTTTAGTAAGGTTGCGTGGTGTGTTCCAATAAAGAAAAAAACCGGTAAATCACTGGTGGAGGCCATGCGTCAAATATTCGCCACGCACAAGCCGATAAATTTCCAAACAGACAAAGGGTCCGAGATCGTCAACAAAACCTTTTTGAAATATCTTAAAGACGAGGGAGTGCGTTTCTTTACTACGGAGAATGAGGATATCAAGGCGGCTATCGTGGAGCGGTTCAATCACACCTTAAAAGAAAAAATGTGGCGATACTTTACAAAAACAAACAAGCTTAGGTACGTGGATGTGATAAAAAGTTTAATTGAAAACTACAATCGATCTTATCACAGGAGTATACGGATGGCCCCGTTGGGTGTTAATTTGGGTAACCAAGACGTTGTGTGGAATAACTTATACGGAACCGTTGACGCTCCGTGTAGAAAAGTGTTTACAGAAGGGGATAGAGTCAGGATCGCTCAAGCGAGACAAAATTTTAAAAAGGGTTATACCCCTTCGTGGGAAGAGGAACTTTTTACGGTCAGCCGTGTCAACACGAGATCAAAACATATTACCTATATTTTGAAAGATGATTCGGGTGAGGAACTTAGAGGAATGTTTTACAAAGAGGAACTACAGAAAGTTGGGGAGAAGCACGTTTATCGAATAGAAAATATTTTGCAAACGCGACAACGAAAGGGGTCCACCGGCAAAGAATATTTAGTGAAATGGTTCGGTTACAAGCCATCATTCAATAGTTGGATTTCAGACGAACACCTTTCAAGATATAAAGATTAGTGATATGGAAAGCCCAGATACAGAAACAACCTTTACACACGTCGAGGAAGGGGGTGCCGAGGAGGATAGGCTGATAACAACAGGTGGGGGTAGTGTTGGTGGTGGTGGTGTTGATCAGCTACATTCAACACGTCGGTCGGTTCTACCATCTCGCTATGGTTCGTTAAACTACGGGCACGACCAGAAGTTGTTTTTCTTTCCCAAATGTTGGTTATATACATCGTCATCCTCGTCTCACTTTTCAATCTGACTCGATGAACCGGTGACCAACAGGAGGGAAAACTGTGGGTCGTTTTGCTGTCTAGTTGTCTAGGCTACATATTACCTAACCCAAAGATTACAACACGAGATACAATACCGAAGCAACAATGAGTTTTTATGTGACGCTGCCAAGCAATTCTTCACCCAATTTATTTCCAAACAACCAGGCCGGCCATTTTTTTCGTTAAACTACCGCAGACGATCGATGTGAGTTCGCATTACGAGGTTGGGTTGGTTGAGATTCAGTTTCCAAACAGTTTTTGTAATGTGGAAAAAGACGATATGTGGATTCACTACCATCCACCCAAGGAAGAAAGCTTAGAGCCGAAAGTCCCTTTTCACTTAGTCGTTCCAACCGGTATGTACAGATCACTGGATGGACTTATTATTAAATTGAAGCGGCAAATTGTATACATTGAAATTATAGAGGACAAAAGAGGTATAATTAGTATTAATTACAACAAAGCGACCAAAAAAACCACGATAAAATTAAATGAACAAGGCGCCGAAATGAGAATGAGTGAGAAACTGAAAAATCTTTTGGGGTTTCAGTACAATGATTTGAATTACCGCAGACCCCAACTAAACGCTGAGTCGAGAGACTCAGATATGGAAGATGCGTTAACTAATGTGTTTGTATATTGTAATCTAGTTGCCCCAAGACCCGTGGGTGACGTCATGGTACCCTTGTTGCGAACCGAACCAATTACGGAGAAGACTTCACTTTCCGTATTTCGGATATACGACAAACCCCATTATATGCCACTGAGTAGGTTTTCATTCGACGTTGTGGAAATACTTTTAACCGATGATCTAGGGGAGGTAATTCCATTTATCACGGGGACGTCGGTCATGACACTACATTTCAAAATTCGTAAACATTTTGATCTGGAATAAGACAACGGAAAATGGTGAGACATAGCCCATTACACCGAAATCCAAAATTGTACGAAGATTTTTATTGTGGTCAAGGAGGCAACGGTTTACCGGTATTTATCGGTGGCAGAAATCAACGTGGACACGGTATAGGGAGTTTCTTAAGTGGGTTGGGTCGAATGGTTCTCCCCTGGTTAAAGACAGGTGGCAAGGCGTTATTGCGAGAAGGTATCAGTACCGGTTTGCAAGTGGCTAACGATGCCTTATCTGGGAGAAATTTAGGTGAATCACTCAGGGAGCATGGTAAAAATGCAGGACACAGATTGCTCCGCCAAGCATTCAATCACATCAACCAATCGGGTAGTGGTATTAATCGAAAAAGAAGAAACAAGAGGGCGGCAGGCGCACCACCAGGGGAGCCTTTTAGCAAAAGAATAAAAACACTACAACGCCATCACATCGCTCATAAGAACCAACAAAACAAGAAGAAGAAACATCAACCGTATTCCGATATATTTAGTTGATCATGGCACTTATTCACCCCAATTCATGCGAGTGTTTACATTCTGGTTTGGACTTATTTAGCATACCACCAACACAAACAGCCGTGGAAGAGGGACAATTTATAGAGATACATCCGTTGGCTTCTCTAGCCCTCGGGGCGCCCATAGAATTTGCTTTATCTGGAAGTGGTGAGGATTATTTGGATTTGTTCAATACATTTTTACACGTGCGTGCCAAAGTAACTTTAGCCAATGGTGACAATATCAAACCGGATTCAGAGGTAGCACCCATCAATTATTATTTACACAGTTTATTCTATCAAGTGGATGTTTCCCTAAACGATACATTGATTACACCTAGTGAAAACACGTATCCGTATCGAGCGTACATAGAAGCCACCTTAAACTATGGGGAAGATGCCAAAAACGATTCACTGTCATCTGCCCTTTTTCACAAGGGCACGGCATTATATTTCTATGACTTGGTCGGCGACGACAACAATGGATTAAAGCAGAGACGCGCGGCAGCTCATAAGAGTCAAAAAATCGATATGATGGGAAGATTACACTCAGACATATTCGTTCAAGACCGGTACATGTTAAACGGTGTAGATGTGAAAATTAAGCTCACACCCTCTAAATATAATTTCAACCTTATGGCGGAAGATCACACAGTCGGCTACAAATCTGTTATAACATACGCTGCCTTGGTAGTTCGAAAAGCTAAAATTAACCCAGCCATCTCTTTGGCTAACGAGAAGGCACTTATAAAAACCAACGCGAAATATCCTTTTAAGCGTGTTGTATTGAAGATATTATCGATTCCCAGTGGCATGCTCTCTTTTATTCAAGACAATTTATTTCTCAACCAAAAACCCACGCGACTGGTAATAGGTTTAGTCACCTCAAGGGCCTTTAATGGGTCATACACCACTAACCCATTCAATTTCTTTCATTTCAACCTAACTTATTTAAATGTCTGTGTCGATGGACGAACCGTGTCCGGTAAACCCATAACAATGGATTATGATAGCAATCAATACGCTCGAGCATTTTTCGAAACTAAACTGGCACTTGGACTTGTTTACAGAGACGCGGGGAATGATATCAGCTACAAACATTTTAAAAACGGTTACTCCCTTTATGCTTTTGATCTGAGTCCAAGTTTACTCGACGGTGATCAATTTGAGATGGGCAAATCGGGACCGGTGTCCGTTGAATTTAAATTTTCAAAAATCACACCCGAACCTTTACAAGTTATAATCTACGCAGAGAAGGACTCTGTCCTCGAGATTTCCAAAAACACGTCAAGTTTTAACCGATTACACCGCTTAAGAGATGAATACTCAGCAGATACGAGCCATATTAGAAACTGATATTTTTGTTCGAAGAATTTCCATCGTAAGAGTTTTAGCCTGCGAGCAACTACCAACACATCTGATACGAACCAAACCGGCGGCATTTATCATCAATACAGATCCAATATCTCTGCCTGGTTCGCACTGGATTGCTTTATTTTACAACAACATAGGGGAGTTTACGTATTTTGATAGCTTTGGATTTGGCCCAATGAACGCAGAAATTATAAGTTTTATTGAAAATAACTCAAACAGACCATTTCTTTCCAATTCTATTGTTTTACAAGATATACGTAGTGACACTTGTGGATTATACGCTATATATTTCATTATGATCAA
>CALYLW010001672.1:0-104997 GCA_944989445.1 Ampullaceana balthica | reverse complement strand
TTAACTTCGCGGCCGTCTCATCATCTCTCTCTGTCTTGGGCTCGGCGGGCGGAAAAACAGAAGTCAAAAATGACCCACTTCCCATGATCCGATCGAACTGAAATTTGGTACACGGACCCGACTAACCTAACAATGCATCGTATCAAAATTTCAGATCGATCGAACGTATCGTAATTAAATTAATGCATTTTCAGTTTATCCTTATATGAGGTATGTAATTTAAATTCACTGTTTGTTATTGTTTTTTTTCCCACGTGAAATTTTGAGCTGACGCATTGAGGCGACCCAACGAAGCGACGGGCGCTTTTGTTTACATTTTACGTTTCACTCTGAGCTCGGTCAAGCGAATCGGTGACCAGACTTTTCCCCTCTCCCCCCCGACCACCCCTCCCCCCACCCACCCCTCCCCCCACCCACCCCTCCCCCCCCCCACTAGGGTTATGATGCAAAGTTGAGTTAAGACAGATTCAGTCTGTAAATGTTTGAAAATAATCAATACTGTTAGTTATGTCTCATATATAAGGGATTTATAGTCAAAAACTTTGTTTTTACGGGTTTGTTTTATTAAATCCCTTATATTAACTTCGCGGCCGTCTCATCGTCTCATCATCTCATGGGCGGGCGGAAAATAAAAAGTCGAAAATGACCCACTTTCCGTGATCCGATCAAGCTGAAATTTGGCACACTGACCCGTCTGACCTAACAATGCATCGTATCAAAATTTCAGATCGATCGAACGTATCGTAATTAAATTAATGCATTTTTAGTTTATCCTTATATGAGGTATGTAATTCAAATTCACGGTTTGTTATTGTTTTTTTCCCACGTGAAATTTTTAGCTGACGCATTGAGGCGACCCAACGAAGCGACGGGGCGCTTTTGTTTACATTTTACGTGTCACTCTAAATCCGGTCAAGCGAATCGGTGACCAGACTTTTCCCCTCTTCCCCTCCCACCCACCCCTCCCCCCTAGGGCTATGAAGCAAATTTGAGTTAAGACAGATTCAGTCTGTAAATGTTTGAAAATAATCAATACTGTTAGTTATGTCTCATATATAAGGGATTTATAGTCAAAAACTTTGTTTTTACGGGTTTGTTTTATTTAAATCCCTTATATTAACTTCGCGGCCGTCTCTGTCGTCATCTCATCATCTCATGGGCTGGGCGGGCGGGCGGAAAAACAAAAGTCGAAAATGACCCACTTCCCGTAATCGGATCGAGCTGAAATTTGGCACACGGACCCGTCTAAACTAACAATGCATCGTATCAAAATTTCAGATCGATCGAACGTACCGTAATTAAATTAATGCATTTTTAGTTTATCCTAATATGAGGTATGTAATTCAAATTCACGGTTTGTTATTGTTTTTTTCTTCCACTTCCACGTGAGTTTGAATTGACGCCGACCGTCGTGCCGACACCCCCTCACATCCCACCCCCATTTATTAAAGACAAGGGAAATCACTCGGTGTCAGTCTGTCAATGTTTGTAGCGTTTGAAAATAATCAATACTGTTAGTTATGTCTCATATATAAGGGATTTATAGTCAAAAACTTTGTTTTTACGGGTTTGTTTTTTAAAAATGTTTAACATACAAATACAAGTAACATTTAATACAACTTTTTTAAAAATACTTAATTAAACCCCTCTTGTGCTCCATTTTGGGAAAGCCATACCATTGTAAAGGCATACCATTGTACACATGGGCGTAGGGAAGGGGGGGCAAGGGGGGCATTTGCCCCCCCTACATTTGAGAAAAAAATTATCATAAAAATGTCATAAAGTTGTTACAATAAAACTGAACTAAATTTCCTGAAAGTTTATTAAATGGAAGACAGTTTACATTTATCAAACATAAAAAAGAATTATATCTGCAAGTATAAATGCTTACAATACTGATTGTTCTAAATATTCCAGTTGTTTAACAATTTCTGTAACATTTTCAGCAAAAATCCGCAAGCTTTTATATTTATGTGACCATCTAGTTTCACATAGCAAAGGAACATTTAGAATAAGTTTTCTTTGCTGATTACTTTATCGGAAAAACACTATAATTTACTTAATTGTTCCTATTGTGTTTCGTACAACATTCACATTATTTAAATCGTTCACAACAAGATTTAGTTTATGTGAACTGCAATGTATAAATGCTGCTTTTGGGTGTGTTTTTTTCTAATTATTGCTTGGACTTCTCCTTCTTTACCTGCCATTGTAGAACATCCGTAGTATCCTTGACCAACAAGCTTTGTCATATTTAATCAAAATTCTAATGAATTAGTAATGATGGTGTTGGTTAAACCTTCAGCTGTTCTATTGACAATTGGAATATATCCCATGAATTTTTTTGTGACCATCATTTTGCCATTTTTTTTCTTTGACAAATCTAACACCAAGTCCACCAAGTGACATCTGCTCAATGCCTGAAATGTCATTTGTTTCGTCGGCAAGTATAGAAAATGTAACTGAATTATTTGCTTCACCAACAATGTCTTCACGCAAAAGAGACCCACAAATTTCGATCATAGTGTTTTGCGTAGTTGCCGAGATACACTCAGCGGTTACCCGTCAAAACGGCCCCAGACAAATTGTTAACATTTTTTTAACAAAAAGATTTTATTTTTTTTACATTTTAAGCTTTCGTCAACTTTTTCACCCTTAAAAAAAGTGGTAAAATTGTAAAATTATTTCATGTCATGTTATTATATTGTTTCTTGTCAACAAACAACCGTTATTGGTACCATTTCGTGTAAAGTCTATTAAATTCACTTTTGTAGTGTTATTATTATTGTTTATTGTTAGCTAAACCTGACACTGAATAGGTGAGTAAAAATACGAATATATTTGATTGTAAATTTTACTATTAGTCCATCTATTAGTCCAGGGCCGTTTTGTCGGGGCCGTTATGTCAGAGCCAAATTGTCGGGGCCGTTTTGTCCGGGGGCCGTTTTGTCGGTGAACCATACTCAGCACTACAAGAACCAATTGACAAACGATTACCAAGAACTTCAGCTCCAGATTCAACACGAAACTTTAACAGTTCATCCAAATTGTAAAGCCATACCATTGTAAAGCCATACCATTGTAAAACCATACCATTGTAAAGCCATACCATTGTAAAGCCATACCATTGTAAAGCCATACCATTGTAAAGCCATACCATTGTAAAACCATACCATTGTAAAACCATACCATTGTAAAACCATACCATTGTAAAGCCATACCATTGTAAAGCCATACCATTTTTAAGCCATACCATTGTAAAGCCATACCATTGTAAAGCCATACCATTGTAAAGCCATACCATTTTTAAGCCATACCATTGTAAAGCCATACCATCGTAAAACCATACCATTGTAAAGCCATACCATTGTAAAACCATACCATTGTAAAGCTATACTATACCGTTGTAAAGACATACCATTGTAAAACCATACCATTTTAAAACCATACCATTTTTAAGCCATACCATTTTTAAGCTATACCATTGTAAAACCATACCATTGTAAAGCCATACCATTGTAAAGCCATACCATCGTAAAGCCATACCATTTTTTAAGTTAAGGCTTAAGCCATACCATTTTTAAGCCATACCATTGTAAAACCATACCATTGTAAAGCCATACCATTGTAAAGCCATACCATCGTAAAACCATACCATTGTAAAGCCATACCATTGTACTATACTTGATGACTTGCTGTGATGATATCTTGAAACCAAATTTCAAGTTTGCTTATTTTAAACCCGCTCCCCCTGTCGCCCCTGTCACAACACAATATTTTTTTCTTTAAAAACGAATTGCCGCTTAGAGGTTTTTGGGGGTATTCCCGTTGTTATTGAAGCTGTTTTTATAATATCACCGACAAGGGAGACATGGCTCAGGATCTAGGCTGGGGTGAGTTCGATCTTTTAATTCCCCTCTTTATGGCCAGAAGGTTTAGCCAGGAATGATTATTAGCAAAGACAGCGGCAGTCAGTTCGTGATAAGATTAAATTTAGTTTTTAAAAACCTCCACATCATTATCAATAATGTGTGGTCGTGGTCGCGATTATTCCAATTATTCTGTAACCTCCGCCTGCCTGCATTGTTGTTTTTGTTGGGTTTTTTAACGTTCATCTTATCTTATCTTATCTGTTTACAGACGCTCCTTCTATACAGAAGATTATTGCGTTCTACGCTTATCTATGGTTTGTGTTTAGTCCTGCATTTTTATTAGAGATTTAAATGTTGATAAAGTGTTGGTTTTCCTGGATTCTTCAGGCAACCCATTCCACGCCCGAATTCCGGACGGGAAGAAGGAAAACTTGTATGTGTTTGTTCTTGCATACGGAATAAGAAAGGTGTTTTTATCCTTATGTCTATCTGAGGGTTGTATTAAGTTATCTTTGTGTTGTATTTCTAAATTAGAATTAATTGCTTTATGTATGATTACTACTTTGCTTTTGGTTCTCCTATCCTCTAGTGTTTCAAGGTTTAATGATAAACTATAGACTATACATAATTCTTGAAGCGAACAATCGTAAGGATAAATTTCATTGACATTGATTATACTAATCATAATTTAAAAAGAATGTCCACGTACTGCTATATTCTTTATTTTAGGGCCGCCTTGTTATTATTGTTCGCTATCTCAATTTTTTTTTAAATTGCTGTTTGGTTTAGAAGCAGAAGCGTACGGAGTCACTGTGACTCTTGACAACAACAGCGAGGTAGAGCTGCGTTTTCTAAACGAACGGACAGGTGAACGGTGCACAGTCCAGGAGGTGGGTTCACGTGCTGTGGTAACATATTTGTTTTGTTTCAGAGGTGCAGTGTTGCAGCTTAATGGACACCCCTCCCCCTGAAATTGTAGAAGTTTTGCTGAAATTCTCGAAATGCATCCTGTTCGTATTATCGCCATGGCCACTTGAGTTGTCAACACCCACACGCAAAGAAATCAAGGATATTTATTTATAGCCGAAATTTGGGAATTATACTTGGCTTAGAATGTTTAAATATAACTCATGTGAACTTTGAGAATAATTAGTAATGCTGGTTGTGTGTATGTTGTGGGAGGGTCGAGGGGTGAATGATCGATGTTTGTTGTGGATGGCGTCTGAATGGTGTTAAAGTAGCGGGACGTCAGCTATAAACCATCTTTATTTATTTTTTTTTAAATTGAAAAATAGATCCAAGTGACAGTGATTGTATTAATAATTAGGCTTTCGTCTCACAGGATCTTATTATGAAGTATCAAATAACATTTGTTAAAAATTGGTTTTGTCTCTCATGATCTTAAAAAGAAGTATCAACAAACAGACCCTACCGGCGTCTTTTTAATTTTGGATTCTCGTATGTTTGCGCCACTTTGCTGTTTTTTCTAAGCTCTATCCTTCCGTGAAAAACTACAGTAGAGCGAATACTTCACCCTTCGATTTGGAAACATTTTCGAACATGGAAATTGTCCTCACGAGCACACCCTCCTTCACACACGCACACGCACGCAATTACACACTTTTTGTTTTCTTCAAGGCAACTTTTCGCTTGTACTCGATCTCTTGACACAAATACACACACACCGTAAGTAAACCGCCAATAACAAGCCGATTGGTGAACTGACAATCATCCTGAAACGTAGTTTATTTATAGATATACCATGAGTAACACACTAGTAACACCAATGAAGAACCGACTTAAGACTAGCCTGCTATCTTTACCAGTGGCGTCATTAGGGGTGTGGGGGGCGGGCCGCCCCGGGTGACACCAACAGTGGGGGGGGGGTTGACACCTAAATCTAATTGTTTTACTGTGTGCGATGTTATGTCAAACAACAAAAGATACTACATATGTTTTTCACCTAGAAAAATAAATACGAGACGCAATGAAATACGTTAAACGCGAAAACTTATTAGTATAGTAAAAAAAATATCAGTTAACATGCAATAATAAAATAGTCCCAACAAACTACAACAAATCAAATTAGGAAAAAAAGAAAAGAAACAGCCGCACTGGAGAGAGACAATTAAAGAGGCCGGACATGAAAGAGGCTGGACATGAAAGAGGCTGGACATGAAAGAGGCTGGACATGAAAGAGGCTGGACATGAAAGAGGCTGGACATGAAAGAGGCTGGACATGAAAGAGGCTGGACATGAAAGAGGCTGGACATGAAAGAGGCTGGACATGAAAGAGGCTGGACATGAAAGAGGCTGGACATGAAAGAGGCTGGACATGAAAGAGGCTGGACATGAAAGAGGCTGGACATCAAAGAGGCTGGACATGAAAGAGGCTGGACATGAAAGAGGCTGGACATGAAAGAGGCTGGACATGAAAGAGGCGGGACATGAAAGAGGCTGGACATGAAAGAGGCTGGACATTAAAGAGGCTGGACATGAAAGAGGCTGGACATGAAAGAGGCTGGACATGAAAGAGGCTGGACATGAAAGAGGCTGAACATGAAAGAGGCTGGACATGAAAGAGGCTGGACATGAAAGAGGCGGTGTCTTTTGTTTGAAATGATATAAAGCCAACTGGGCTATTACATACCGACACACCAAAGACGAACCCCACCTCACTACTTCCTCCACCACAGTGGGGGTGGGGGGGAGAGATTTTTTTTTAAATAAAGGGGTTTTCTTGTTTTTTTAGAGGAACATTATGTATTTAATGTCTTTAATTTTATATTTTCGTTTTATTTATATTTTTAAAGGCGTGCAAACATGCATATCTATGTTAATATAATGTACTCTAAGACAGTGCTTCTCAAACTTTCTAATGTGGCGGACCGGCAAGAATTATTCCACTGCCCCAGGGGCCAGTGCGCTATTTTACCTGTACTGATGTGGTTGCGAAATGTAAATTAATTTATCTTGTTTCATTTTATGTGTTTATATTGCCCGGAAAATTTATATATTCTATAGGTTTAGTATTAATGGTTGCCAATGGAGTATTATAATTATACTTTTCTTTCCTTTCTGGTAATTTCTGCGGACCGGCGGTGGATGGCCCACTGACCAGCACCGGTCCACTGACCACAACTTTGAGAACCACTGCTCTAAGAATCTTAAGTTTTCTTGAGTATAGGTACTTTTTAAAAAAAATATCCCTCAACACGAAATTATTTTGACACGAAAACATTTCGGTCTTGCTGATTTCTTATGAAACGAATTTCACTTTAACTTTAAGTATGAAATATAAAACTTAAACTTAAAAAATGTCATTCAATTAATTAATAAAAATTTTGTTTTAGTTCAATGCTTGTCTGAAATAGGTATGTACCGGATTTCGGCTCCGGCACCGGTAAATCCGGAATCCGGCCATTTTACAAATCCGGCTCCGGCAGAATTTCACTTCATAAATCCGACAAAATCATGTTGGCCGGTACAGCCATAAAAAATATATATTTATAATAGCTCCGGCTCCGGCAAATCCGGAATCCGGCCATTTTTATGAATCCGTCTCCAGCTGCGGCCGGATTTCAATTCATAAATCCGGCTCCAACCGGATTTTAAAAATTTGAGAGCGCACGATGAAAGAGCGACGACAAATGGGTGCAAACATAAGAGCGCTATTCCTCGTTGGTAGTCCATCTTGAAACATTGGCATCTATTAGTACTATTGCCTCCAATCTTCATCTGCGCTCTTTTGTTGTGTGCTATTTTACGGGTCACCGTCAAGAAATTATTTAGTTAGTTACTCTAAGCAGTGGCGTCACTAGGTGGTGCGAGGGGTGCGGACTGCACCGGGTGGCACCATCACAAGGGGTGACACCAAAATGTAATATTCTGTTCCCGTTATTTGGCACTGGAAGACTCGGAGGAGTTTTATGGGTTAAGTAGTGAGGGGGTGACACCATGCGCTACCACCCGGGTAGACACCAACCCTAGTGACGCCTCTGATCTTTATTAGTGATATTCTATATCATATATCTATAATTATAAACCGGTACACATAGTTTTTTTTTATATATAGTTGTTTTTCTTAATATTTAATTTTTGTTTATTTTTAGATACTCGGACAATTATTGTTTGAAATGTAGACAAGATTTATGTATTATTAAATGTATATTTATGTAAAGTATGTTAAGAAGGGTGATGGGGACATAGTCAATGAACGAACATATAAAGCGTTATTAAACTTTAAATAAATAAACGCATTCCGGGGGTTTGGAAAGGCACTGTTTTCAGAATCAAAATTTAACCTCACCAATTTAAACACTAGCCATGATTTTTTTTTCTTTTAAAAAATATGACTCTTTATCTACTGAAAGACGCATGTTTGATAACACGTTATGATAAGTAATCATCGCCCGTTCAGATGAGAGTCTGACCAGACAAGAAATTTTGTCTTAGATTTTAATTCTCTTGGTATCGTATCTATTCATTATGTGTGACTATCTGTGCTCTTAAATATATTCTTGTAATGGGCGGATCACTAACACTTCTGGAGTCAAACAAATAAAACCTCTACACCACAACTCAAGGCCCGCGGTCCATAATAGGCCCGCGATTTAGTTATATCCGGTCTAAGAGTAAGAGATAAATTAAGGGTAACACATTTTAAATAACCTTGCGATATTAAGTTAAAATCTAATTCCCTAACAAGCAGCCCTTTCAAACGATATGCTACCCGAGAGAGTAGAGAGTTCTCGCTTCGATCAGATTAAGTAAAACTATAGGTTGAGTATGAGATGGTGCCCTCAAGTGGTAGGTGGTGTAGTGAGTAGGTGTGTGTAGTGAGTGGGTGTTTGTCGCTACACTAACCTAGTAACACTAAGACTCAGTTGGACTGGGTTGAATGAATTACTGACCACCGATCAAGATAGCGAATGTGAACATCGGTGTTTGTTGATGAATAAAAGCGCACCACCCCCCCCCCAACACGACCGCAAGGATCATGGGACTGATGATGATCATGACGATTATGTACTTAATGTACAACAGATCAATGCTATCCGCATTGTGGGCAACCACTCCATGAAGGCTGTAGGTTCACGTAATGATTTTAGTACTATATTTATTATTTTAAAATTATGTGATTATCCCTACTACATGTACTTATCTGCTACATAACATTACTTTAAAGTTTTATTAAAGAACCCATGAAACAATAAAAACGTGTACACTAAAGCACTTTTTCTTCGTGCCACTAAGCTATGTGAACATTCATACACTAAAGCACTTTTTCTTCGTGCCACTAAGCTATGTGAACATTCATACACTAAAGCACGTTTTTCTTCGTGCCACTAAGCTATGTGAACATTCATACACTAAAGCACTTTTTCTTCGTGCCACTAAGCTATGTGAACATTCATACACTAAAGCACGTTTTTCTTCGTGCCACTAAGCTATGTGAACATTCATACACTAAAGCACGTTTTTCTTCGTGCCACTAAGCTATGTGAACATTCATACACTAAAGCACGTTTTTCTTCGTGCCACTAAGCTATGTGAACATTCATACACTAAAGCACTTTTTCTTCGTGCCACTAAGCTATGTGAACATTCATACACTAAAGCACGTTTTCTTCGTGCCACTAAGCTATGTGAACATTCATACACTAAAGCACTTTTTCTTCGTGCCACTAAGCTATGTGAACATTCATACACTAAAGCACGTTTTCTTCGTGCCACTAAGCTATGTGAACATTCATACACTAAAGCACGTTTTCTTCGTGCCACTAAGCTATGTGAACATTCATACACTAAAGCACGTTTTCTTCGTGCCAATAAGCTATGTGAACATTCATACACTAAAGCACGTTTTCTTCGTGCCACTAAGCTATGTGAACATTCATACACTAAAGCACGTTTTCTTCGTGCCAATAAGCTATGTGAACATTCATTGAATATTTAAAAAAGGATGAAATTGAAATGCGTGCACAGACTATTAGGCTACACACCTACTACCGCATAGCAGGAGTGGATTAAGATTGCATGGGGCCCCTGGCTGAAATTCCCCCCTGGGGCCCGGTCCAGGCACTTTAATATACAATACAATCAGATTGGGGGGATTATGTTAAAATTTTGCCTCAAATCATTGGGAGCCCCTGGCTTTAGCCCAATCAGCTTTTAATCCACCCATGCCGCATAGTATTTGTTTATTATTATTATTATTATCATCATTATTATAATTATTATTATTATATAATTATTATTATATCATCATCATCATTATTATTATTATTATTATTATTACAAATATTATGGTTATTAATATTACTCTGATGATAATTCATTTTTACCGTGTCGCATTCTGCAGGAAAAAATCCGTGTTTTAACTGAACTTGGTCTAAATACCGGCAGAAGTCGATGGCGAATCAAGTTCTTAAATCGACCTCCAATCGATATGGAAAACCATGAAACCATTTTCCACTACAAGGATCTGCTGGCTGAGTGCGAAACGTTTAGAAACATTCTACATGTAGGGGTGATTGACTACAAAAAAATTATTTTAACAAAAACTCAGAGGAAATGAGGCCTTGGATTTCATTTTAATTTTAATCGATTCCTTTTTAAAGTTTTCATTGCTAAAAATGAAAATATTCCAAACATGTTTACGCATATTATTCTGATTGAGTCTGTTAGATTGAGCAGTTAAGCTTGAAGGCAACAAGAATACATCGAATGCTTGATACCTTATCAGACAATGTGGACCAAAAGAAGCTTATTTTTTTTTAAAAATTAAGTTTATAAACAATTAAGATATATTTTTTTAATGTAGCAATTGTCATATTTTGTACTGACGAAGTATATATATGGACTTATAAAGAGCCCCATATCTCAAATAGCTTTGGGCCTTATTAAGTATAAATCCGGCACACCCGCATATGCTAATTTTGTGTGTGCGTGCGTGTGCGTGTGATCTCTTAGTTTTTGTGAACTTGCAAGTCTGATCTTCAGCTTTACACGACATTTTTGGAGTATGTTTTTATTTTGAATTGATATTTTAATGAGAGGTGGGGGGGGGGAGGTTTGTAACTGGCGTCACACGTGCCGGATCAAGCGGTGTGAATGCACGTGGTGGCTATCAACAAATTAAGGATGAACTAACTAAGGGGTCGTCCATAAATGACGTCACGCGCCTGAAAAAAAAAGGGGGGGTCACTCATTTGTGACGATGGAGAGGGGGGGGAGTGTTTAAGAAATGTGACGTCACATCAAAATGCGCTACTTTAAATAAAAAATCCACTTAAATAATGTTTTGATTGCTTGCAATTTATTTAATGACGTTTTCAATGGCTTCACGCGTGTCACGATATTAGAGTGCAGCCTTACACTAAATACACACTTAAATGACAAAAAATTAATTTGCTACATGGTAATTTTCAATTAGAAATTTTTATATTTTTCGGGGGTGGGGGGGGGATTTCAAAGCTTTGTGACGTCATTTATGGACGGCCCCCCTAATAAGGTGTTTCTCCTTTCTTCCTACCAATTTAAGGATGTGTCTTCCAAATTTATTTCACGATTGTTGTTAAAAAATAATGTATGGCAATAAATAAATTATATTTCAAATTAAAATGCGTGTTTTGACATTTTGATGTCAAGCATGCTTTTGTTTTGTGTGTGTGTTGGTTGTGACTTCCATTTGCGTTTGTTTCGTTGTTTAAATAAAATAATTCATAAAAAATTATCAATTATGAAGTAAAATAATTTGCGTTTAAATTATAACGTTATGACGTTGAAAATAAGTAGGCCCTATTTGAATAAGAAAGCTAATTTAGAAAATATGTATTTTATAACGTTCAAATGATCTAACAATTTATTATAGAGCTTCAAATTTAAATGGCAGGTAATAATAATAGTAGTAACTTTTTGTTTCCGAGGGAAAAACATTAGACGTGTGTCGCCCACCCCCGTTTAATTAATATATTTTCCTTGTTCACTTTTAATATAAAGTGCCTTTGTAAGTTAATGTAAGCCTCATTTAGGGTTCACGCTCATTTAGACGTTTCTGTACCCCGGCGCACGTGAACATATGTAGGCCTACCCTCGCAACATCATTGATTGAAGACAGCGGCGTAGCGTGGGTATGTGCCGCCCGGGGCAGAAACCAAATTTGCCGCCCCCCCCCCACCAAAAATATGTTAATGCTAAAAAGTTTTTAAAAAAATAATTAGAAAGTAATAATAAGAACACTATATATTTTTATGTTAAAAAGAAAGGCTTTATTTCTTTAATGAAATTAAAGTTTTATTATTTTCCTCATGGCTCAATCTTTCATGTATCAATGTTTTCAGCCATGGCATGCTCAATAGCCTAAATAGCAATAGATTAGACAATTTTGGTGTATTCGTAATTGATCGTCATTAATTTTTCATTAAATAATTTCAGAGAAGCCTTTTTAACACCTTGCATTACATAAAGACAGTTTTAAGCAATATTAGAATTAATTATATTATTTTAGGCAGGGTAACTTCGAGCCTAAGTATCTTTATAAACTTAAATAAACCACCTAGTCTTGAATTCATTAATTTTTAAACTTAATTTCCAATGGGAAAAATTGCGTTTATATATTTGAATTGTCTGTGCTGTCTGTTCGAGCTTGCTCAAGCAACTCCTCCTGAACCATACCAGATAGTGGGTTTGGGTCTTTTGCAAATATGTTAAGGAGGTCCCAAGGATGTGCCCAAAAAATACCGAAAAGGTTTATTGGATTTCCTGGAAAATAAAAAAATACGAAAAATATCAGTATTTTGTCAATTTCTCGCCAACAATAACATCTATCGGGTTGAAATAAACGCTAAACGATATCTAATAATATTTAGAACAATGTTGGAGAAGGAATTTTTGGAGAAAACATTTTTTCGTTCGACTCCCGTAATTTTGGCAGCAATTTGTAGATATCAATTATCTTACGCAGTATCACAATTATTGATTTGAAATAACTTTTAATGTAATCTAGAATGATAGTTAACTCAGGAGTTCCACAAGGAACTGTGCTAGGTCCCTTACTCTTTTTAATTTATATAAATGATTTACCCAACAACATCTCAACAGGTACAAAAGTTAGGTTATTTGCTGATGATTGTATAATCTATAGAACAATTAAATCAGAACAAGATAGCAAAATTTTACAAAAAGACTTAGATGAATTGATAAAATGGGAAACTAACTGGAGTATGTCTTTCCACCCAGAAAAGTGTCAACTGTTAAGAGTAACAAAGAAAAAGAAACAAATAAATTCAAAATATTACATTCATGGAAAAGAACTGACCCAAACTAAAGATGCAAAATACTTAGGAGTCTTAATAAATGAGAAACTATCATGGAATCCCCATGTCAATGAAGTTATTAAAAAATCAAACAAAACCTTAGGCTTTATAAAAAGGAACTTTAACAAATGTAATAGAGATATAAAACTAAAATGCTACCTCACTTTGGTGAGACCTGTACTATAATATGCATCTTCTGTATGGGACCCATCCACCAAAGAAAACATTGATAAACTAGAACAAATTCAAAAATGAGCTGCCAGATTCATTACTGGAGAATATTCCATTAGTTAAATCATTAAACCTTGAAACACTAGAGGATAGAAGAACCAAGAACAAAGTAGTAATCATACATAAAGCAATTAATTCTAATTTAGAATTACAACACAAAGATAACTTAATACAACCCTCAGATAGACATAAGGATAAAAACACCTTTCTTATTCCGTATGCAAGAACAAACACATACAAGTTTTCCTTCTTCCCGTCCGGAATTCGGGCGTGGAATGGGTTGCCTGAAGAATCCAGGAAAACCAACACTTTATCAACATTTAAATCTCTAATAAAAATGCAGGACTAAACACAAACCATAGATAAGCGTAGGACGCAATAATCGTCTGTATAGAAGGAGCGTCTGTAAACAGATAAGATAAGATAAGATAATGGGGTTTTCCCACTTTGTGAATGCTAATTTTAGACTGTTTCGCGGTGCGTGCGCATTAGATTGACACATTCTTAGTGCGACGTAGCATGAGGGGATATGACGTCAAAGAGAAAATTTGCCATGGTTTGCAATTGACAGCGATTGTTTTGTTTAGTTGAAATGACTTTTAATGTATTCTAGTTCTAGAATGATTTCCCTTGAATAAAACAAAATCGGAAATTCTTTGTTGGAAATTGCATTCAAATACTCATTCGAGTTTTTATTACTTGTTTTTCTATTCATGGAGTTAAAATATTCCTTGCCTTACTATGTCATGTGGGATACTTTGAATACTCTAATTTGAAGACAAAATTTCAAAGTCCAGTAGATTAGCTCTTGTACGAAAATCATGTTTGTTTTCTAAATTCTATATAACTGCCCAAAACCTCACACGAATTTATACACTAATCTGATTTTATGAAGAAACCAAATTTAATCTTAACTTTTATTCTACAAAGCATGGATACATACATATTTGCTACGATCACCAAAAAATTGCTCTCTTGTTCTTTGTTAGGAAGGTTCGATTAAAATGATGAGGTCTCCACATAAAATTTTATCAAATTTTACGGCATCCCTTAAGTATTTCATTCCACTAGTTTCTCTGTAAGTAGCCACTGCTAAGAAATTGTGTTGTTGAGCACTATACGTTTGTAAAGAATTTAGGGCTTTAAAAAAACAACATAACTCTGAAAATAAAAAGATTTCATTGTGACTAGCAAAGTTCCTGGGTCTGTTCGTGTGTTGGGTTTTTTGTCTGCATCTTACAGTTCTATAGCTTACAAAGTAAGCTCAAAATGGCTCTATGGTATACTCATTATGTAGAAGCAATTATGTATTTCCAAAAGTGTATGGACTTGGAAAAGAATGCTTAACAACGATCAAGTGTACTAAAATATTTGTAGAATCCGTTTCAGTTGGAGTATCATGTTAACAAATCAGTTCGAACTGTTTGAACGAGTTTGACATGGGATTTGATGTTTTTGCGCTTTTGTTGAACTCTTGTATTTTTTCCAGCCCGTAAGAAGTATTAAAACACGTTCGGCCTGTGCAGTCCATTATTTTAAGATCATCATTTATTCAAAATCATTTCAGAAATATCGTAAGCAGATTCACCTTTCCTTGTATGAAATCTTTGAAAGATTCTACAGCGTCTACTTTTTTATTTTCAATCTTTACATATCACACAACTGGACTTGTTTGATCCTTATGTCAAATATATGAAGAGCTATCAAATACAATGAAACAATATTTGATATCTTGTTATTGAAAAAAGATGATTTTTCGTGAAGTGTATCTCCTAAAATTGCTGTGAGCTCAGCTTGAATTTTAGATGACAAGTTTTTTTTACCCCTTTTCCCAATATGTTCTCGGAGTGCTCGAACGTACTTTAGTTCCAGAATATTGCCTCTATTCGCAACAGTATTGCCCTCTCTGTGACCTCAAAAAGTCACAGTCAATTTCACCAGGATTTAATAATGTCAAATATTTTAACAAGAATTTCTTGCCACTTTGTTTTCTCTTTTACAACAACTAATTGTTGGTATTTATTAATAGTCTATTCTTTTTTATCCAATTTCTGATTCCTTCCATTTGTAAAAAAAAACTGTGGTAATTTTGAGTACTTATACTTATAGAGAACTTATCTTGGCTTCTCTTTAATTTTATTAAAATTTATTTGCACGATTTAACAATTAGCTAATTAACAACGGGGAATTTGCCGCCCCACCCCCACCCCAATATTGTATTTATTTGTGTCAAGTTTTAATCCCGCTAGATAAGCCCTTGTTTCCATTAATTTTGTTTATGCCAAAAAAAAACAAAAGACATTAAAATAAATCATATAAATACGTCAAATTTTTTTTCCCAGTAATTCACTTATGTTAAAATCAAACTTGAATCAATTATATATACCAGAACATTATTGTCATTCATTTCGATTTTAAAAATCTCCTCTTTTTAAAAACATGTTCCTTTTAAGAAACCAATTAATGACTGGGAATTTGCCGCCCCTGGCAAAGTGCCGCCCGGGGCATTTGTCCCTATCGCTTTTTTATCAGTAGTATAAGCAGGATGTTAAACCTAATTAGTGAAAAGGCTACTATTCCTAATCGTAAACTTCGCGACCGGGTCAAATAGTCTTTAGATAGGATCATAATAATCAACTGAGCAATATAATTTCAGTATTTAATAACATCAACAATAAAATATATGCTTTCGACAAGAAACACCTTTCTCGGTCAGGTTAGCCTTGCAAAAAGATACCGGGAAATGAAGAGCAGACAATCTAGCTGAAAAGGGAGAAACGGAGGAACTAGGAACAGCCACACATATCTCAAACTGCGAAACAGATTATTAGAATTAGAGCCAACTAAAATATTTAAACGGGTGGGCTTGTGTTCAATTAAAAAAAATTATATATAGATTTTCGATCCAGTGCCTAAAGATCTAATTAACTAAGTACTTCTAAAAAACATGCAATTTAATTCCCACCTGATTCAGATAAAATCAAACATAACTCGCTCAAATTGCTGCTGGATGTTAATGTGCATGATGTTTAAATCTTAAGACATCAAATCAAAATTCTTGTAGAGGGGTCGTTGAATGTGTTTAACGGTGATTTTTTAAAATAAAAAATATTTTAAAACCGTAAAAAACAAAGTTTTTCACTATAACTATAAGTACTTTATTTACGAGACATAACTAAAAGTCTGTTCATTATAATACGCAAATAAGTATTTATTTTCTTTAGTTGTTGAATTCGACAAAAAGCATTTCTTTAAAATTTCTCTTCCATCAAGGCAATTTCAGGCATTCTATAATTATGTCGCTTTTTTTAATAATGATTATAACATGTTGGTGATAGATGAACCAATCAAAACACAACAAAGAAACACCGGTTTTCCCGGTGTCACAGACTCACAGACGCTCTCTATCTTAACAATCTATTTAGGTCATAATTTGAACATTTATGTCAGACATTTTACTTAAAAACTGAGCCTTTTTATTTTTGATGAATATTTAGGTAAAATGAACTTCGAAAAACAAGGTCCATTACAGTTAGATGATGTTAGTGAGCAAATACTGAAGCAAACTCCGCTTCATTATGCATGTTACGTCGGTGACGGGCACCTGCTTGACACAATTATTGGTAAAGTGCTACTTTACAACAACAATGGCGAGGCTGGTTCTGCTTGCGTTGGTGCCTTAGTTTCAGAGGAAGATTCACTCAATGGATGGACACCTGCACACTGGGCAGCTTTTTATGGACAGGTACTTCATTTAATTGTCATTTATTGAGCAGCATATTCATATGCCATGATCGAATCCGGAATAGGAGAGTTAAAAAAGACTAAGACTGATTTAAACTGATAGCAGTGAATTGAGTAGTTCTGAATAGTCATAGTCATAGTATATTAAGTATTGAATAGTGATTAGCCACAATTAGGGATAGTGCTTACTTTAGCCACCTTAGACTTCTTAAGATTTAGTATTAATTAGTATTATTGTTATATTATAATTATTTATAACTCGGTCTGAGTGATAAGTGAATGTCCAAGTCTGAATGTGAGTGAACACAGTCACAGTGAGTAAGTCTGAAACTGAATTCAATTACTAAATCTACCTACCCTAAATTCTGACTAATTACTAATGTTCACTGACTGAAGTCAGGAGTGAAGTGAAGTAATAATTTAATAGTAATACTAATAATAGTAGGCCCTAAAGCATTATAGGATAGTATAGTAATTGGCTTGGAAGTGGGCAACATTCAACATGGCATAAAAAATAAAAATAAAAGTAAGGCCAAGGTGGATGCACTTTTATTAACTTTTAACATTTTGGTCAGTGAAATAACCTTGCCCCCAAATTTTAGGGGTTTTATCACTCCCCCCCCCTAACTGCAAGGCTTTATTCTTTGTTTTGATGGCACTAAATATTCAATGTCATTATTATTTAAATTTAAACTTGCTAGAAATTAATAAATTTGATTCATAAATGTTAGTTATACTGATGTCAATGGTCTCTGTACAGTGTACATTAAATAGTAATTGTTTATCCTTTGAAATGTCAAGATGACATTACTTGACTTGAAATTTATTTTAATATTGAGTGAGTGAGAGACTTGAGAGAGAGTTGCTTAATTTTGTTTGCATCACTGCTTGCCCTTGTTTAGTTGATGAAAACCAAATGAGTTGCAATCTAAAATGAATAAATCCCATCCATCCAAAGGGCCCTAAGACGACATTCATTATAAGAGATGGCTTGCTTTGTAAAGTTTGTACTAGCCGCAATGTTGTCTGCATCATCTTTTGCACATGTTGTTCTGCTAACTACATTGGTGAGCTGGGGGAGGTGCCTATCAGATCACATGGCTGACCACATACGATCTGTTATGGAAGATAAACAGTGTCCTGTCTCCGGGCATTTCAATGGACAGGACCATATGGGGTTGAATGACCTGTCTAAAACTGCTATTCTCTCCTGCTCTAACACTCCTGGCAGAGTCAATCTTGAGAAAAATCTTATTCACCTCTTTTGGTATGAATGTTGTGTTCTTGCAGACATTAAAACCTTTCCCTACCCACTCTTCCCTTAGTCTTTATCTTTATATTTTATAAACCTTTATACTATTTCTTCCTCTTTCTGGTTGATTGATTCCTGCAGCTAAGTTTTATTTTTGTCCTGCTATTAGTTTTTGTTTATTTGTTCCATGATGAAGGGGTTTTGCCGACAAGTTTCGTTATTTTGTGGCATTCTGTCTAAGCTCACGCGAACCCTTTTACATAAAATTTTTGCCTTTTAAGTTAAAAATTATGTGTTATTTTCTGTTTCTGTCAACAGTTGAGTTGCTTAATGAAACTTCATGTTAAGCCATATTTAGGATTTGACACACCTACTCACAGATCCAACACATCTCCCCTGCACTTAGCTGCACAGTCAGGTGCAGTGTTGTGTCTTAAGTGGCTTTTGCAGTGTGGAGCTTCTAGAAACAAACAGGTAAGAAAATCATCATTTACAGGCATGGGATTTTAACAAAAATCATCATTTACAGACATGAGATTTTAACAAAAAAATCTTTTGCATGTGCATGTATACCGAAGCATAACAAAATACTTTTTATAAGAAAGAGAGTTACCATTACAATTACTATTTCTTGAGGACAATGGCAGGATCCTGGCTCAATGCTCGTATGAAAATATTTTTGGTTTAATTTGCTAACGCTACATAAATTGTGGAATAATTTTTGAAGAGACCTTTTGAACTGAAGTTAGCTGATTAAATATTTAATTTGGTGGTTTGTATCCCTCCCCTAACTCTTGAAACAGTTTGATGAAATAAGAAACAACACAATCCTCTGTTTTAGGCTGACTTGTAAGGATTAAAAGAATTGAATGTTTGATTATTAAATAGCTCAAAGTTTATTGCTGTTGGAAAAATCTTAAGCTCTGCATATTATTATATTACCACAAATACACGTTGGTTATGGAATAGAAAGATGAATTACAACCTATTCTTGCCCCCTACAAGGCAGTTCCAAAAGTGCATCCATACCTATTTACTTCCATTCACTGGTCTTTTTCATAAGTTGGGTCACATTATCTAACTAAAACACATCAGTGCTGTTTCAGTTAATATTACTCTCAATTTTGTTTTTGTCCCATGACCGCGTGGTCGTAGGGGGTTCCATGTTTACATTAGAACTTTCTCGGGGCTTGGTAGATTTGGTGGCGCCCATCTCCTCTCCAGGTCAGCGTGGGACTTTTTAGCGATAATCATTCATCAATCATTTTTATTGTGGCTTAACGTGAGCTGGATCCCTAGACCTCAGCTTGTGAGGGGAGTGCACTATTGACCTCGCTATCCAGCTCAATTACGGAATGCAAAACTTATAAAGAGAACTTAAGTCTGCATGTGACATAAATGTTACATGGTTAATTTATTTTATGCGCATGATAATTTAAATTTATCTTAGTACTTATATCATTTTTCTTTCAGGATTTTATGGGGGAAACACCACTTCATAAAGCTGCTAAAGCTGGAAATACTGGCTGTGTGGCTATGTTGGTAAGCCATGGTGCATCTCTTGAGTAAGTTTCCCAGCATGCTTTTCAGCCAAACCACTATGCTGACAGCCTCTGTGTTTGTATGGCTTCATTAATATTGTATGCCTGTGATGTTTGAGAACAATGGTATAATTTTCCAGGCTGAAGCCAGTCAGCTTCGGCCATTCCATTACCTTTATTAAAAAAGGTGATGTGATTCCAAGTGATACAGGGAAATCAATATGTTTTTTAATTCTTTTGCCTATTTTGTCAGCAAGAAATCCATATAGACACTTTTTATTTCTTAAAAAAGGTAAAACTCAAATCAAATTTAAATGGTTCAATATTTTTTCATTTGTTCCAAACCTTGCACAAATTTCAACTTTCATAGGGGAAGAAAAAAATTGTTTAGTAATCTCACAATTTTCATCTCACAATCACAACCATTTATAGAAAACGTCAGAGTTGATTGTTTGAATAATTAATAAATCGCGGTTTTTTAGTCTTGAATTTTTCTATTATGGTCTTGAAAAAGTCTTGAATATTTTTTTGCTGAAAAAAAGTGGGAACCCTGAATAATCAAAACATTTTTTCTCTCATTTTCAGTATGAAAAATCACAGAGGTCTGATCCCAGCTGATTTAGCAGAACAGTCCAAACACTTTGATTTGGCTGAAAAGTTAAGGAAAGCCTTGGAGAACGCAGAGAGTGGTTCTCAAAATAAAACATGTTCAGATCCATTTCCCACAACTGACTGGATCAATCACAACACTCATCCCGGCAGCATAATGGAATCTTCCCCATACAGCTACACGGCATCTTCCCCATACAGCTGCACGGCATCTTCCCCATACAGCTGCACGGCATCTTCCCCATACAGCTGCACGGCATCTTCCCCATACAGCTACACGGCATCTTCCCCATACAGCTACACGGCATCTTCCCCATACAGCTACACGGCATCTTCCCCATACAGCTGCACGGCATCTTCCCCATACAGCTGCACGGCATCTTCCCCATACAGCTGCACGGCATCTTCCCCATACAGCTGCACGGCATCTTCCCCATACAGCCTAATGGAATCTTCGCCATACAGCCTAATGGCGCAGGCCAAGTTTACAGATACATCACACCTAACAAAAGAACAACAAGACCCCACACATTCACATAACATATTCATGAACGGTGAAGGCATATACACCAATTTCTCTATAGATCCTGTTGAAATGGAAGAGAGCGAGTCAGAAATGGCTGATACCAGTCCTAACTTTGGAAGCAGTGACAACACTGCCTTGGACAAGATGTTTGGTGGAATGAAGAGATCTTTTGATTATGATTCAGATGATGGAGGCTTGCATGTCAATAAACGTCCATGTTATGGTAAGCATGCTTTCCCAGAAATTTAAAACTTTAAGGAAATAATTCTTTGTGAAACTTTTTTGTACACAATTTGAAGTGTGTACTCAGTTTGTACACAATTTTGAAGTGTGTACTCAGTGTGTACACAATTTGAAGTGTATACTCAGTTTGTACACACAATTTGAAGTGTATTCTCAGTTTTTAATTTCAGAATTGTAGGACAGAAGAAATAAATATTTAAATTGCTTCCTTCTTCTTTCAGTGCCTGGCTCACTGAAATGCCAGAAGGAAAGATATGGGTGATGCATATAACAACAACATCATTTCTTCTTATAATGCAGTTCTTGCCATGAAAGTAGAACCATTCAAAGAAAAAAAGAACACAGGTAAAGATGAACATTTTTTTTCATTCACTGTTCAAATCTATATAAATTAATATCATGATGAACAAATTATTTAATTACACAAGGTTAATGTATTGTTGAGATCTGGGAATGATGCACAGGAAAGACCGAAAACAAAAATAGATAAATCAGAATAGATAAAGTCTCATTCAACTATTGATCATTTGAATTGTGGTAAAGTTGCGTAAAACTGTGGAACACTTTGGAGATTAGAAGAAATATCGATTGTTATATGTTGTCACAAAACACTAGACACTATGTTGATTTTGGATGAGGAAGACAGCATTTTTAGAAACTTGCACTTAGCTAATTTTGTGTCATTTTGGTAAAATCAAATCCAAAATTTTCTTTTCCAAACTGTCTAGTTTATTGATTTTTAAAAACAAAAGAAGTAAAATGTATTACATTCGTACTTACTTTTTATATGTATTCGAACAAAATTATTGATCACAAAAAGGGCAGCTTTATCTAAATCCGATGTCTGTGCGGTGGATGTGGGATGAAAACATTTTATCCCCAACAAAAAATGGTTGCGAAATATAAACACCCGCATTGCATTTGTGGTATAGAAAATTCCTATTTTTAGTAACCTTAGTTCACAGGCAACCAATGAAAATACAGGCTTTACTAGATGATGACGTATGAGGTGTGTAAAAGTATTTCTACATTGAATGTGATGTACTTCACAGCCTTTATTTCCTTTGTTAGAGTTGAATGATTTTGAAATAAGTAGGTCAGTACGAAAGCCCATGGTATGACCTTTCCAAAGAGGCCTAACTTTCGGCATTAGGCTTCAAGGAATGTGGTTTTGTAGGGATTTTAGCTGACCACTGCGTTGCGTAAAGTCGCGGTTTCTTGGAATAGTTGCCTAGACACATATTATTCCAAGGCAAATTATGTATCTAAAGCAATTATTTTTTTACAAAAAATTTCAGGGCATTGTGTTTATAAGAGGTTAATGTAACCAAATAATGTATTACAATTTTTGAAAAAAATGCATGATTTTTACGTTAAGTTGACTACCAACTTTTAAATGATTTGCTGTGTGCTGATCATGGAGTACTAGCTTGTGCAAATTGGTGGAAAGCTTTCTAGCCCACTTTATCATTTTAATATTTGTAAGTGTATAAATGATATATACGGTATGAGTGATGACTTGTTATTATCACATGTATTTCTTTTGCAGATAGATCACATTACAAGCCAGGCAGTCCTGTGGCACCACAGTCTTCATTGATGGAGCATCAAGCCTCTATGGATGCACAGCAAGGTTATGACAGTGCTTTCATGACAACAGTAACAAGTGCCTTCCACTGAACATTCCTTAATGGAGGCCAAAGATTATCTGAACAGAAGTTTTTGAAGCTTTAAGTGTCATATTTTCACGATCTTAGTGGGAAAAAAAATGTGGGGGGTGGGGGGGTGTTTGCAATTTCTTCAGTAACTAGCTCCTGAATCCACTACTGCTTGTAAATACTGAAGAAAAAAATAAGGCTTTGAAATAATTCATCCTTTAGATATTGGGACTGCACTTTCTAAATACGTGTCTATCTATTTTTCATCATAAACCTTTCACAGTGACTCATAAATCTATTAATGTCATAACAACCAAGGAATCCCTCAATTCATTAGATGTTCAAGCATTTTTCTTCAATTACCAGATTATCAATTTTTCCTCCCAGGTTGGTTGGTCAGTGTTCTAAATTAGAAACTCCTATGCAAAGTTGCATAGCATCCATTTTTTGTGCACAATTTTACACCCCATAAAAACAGTTAATATATTATCCTTTACAAAATTGGCTACGCAGTAATTCTCAACTGCTTCGCTGTTGCTGTGCTGCGTAGCTTAAAGGAACATTGCTGATGATGCCTGCTATCAATTTTCCCACTTGTAGCCCTAACCAGTTCATTTGGCTGTGTACTGTTGTAATGAAGCACCTTCAATTATAATGGACTGCAGGGAAAAAGTTATATTTCCTTTGAATATATAATGTATATAAAGATGTAATCAAATCGCTTTTATATTTTAAACATAGCTTTATAAATATGATTAGGATAGTGTAAACATATCCCGTTTATTGCTGTTAACCTAGGTTTAATTTTAATATTCTCACAAATTTCCTTCTGATTGTGGATTCCAAAATAAAATCACAAGGAAGAATAACGGAACACTTTTCTTCTCGTAACCAATACTCATTTTGTATCTCCTGACTATTTTTTTTAAACAATTGTATTACTTTTAAATTAAAGAGATACACATTTTGTCTCATTTTTTAAAAAAAAATTAAGATTAATTTGCATATATATTTGTTGGTGCTTTTTTTAAAAGTGAAGAACTAATAATAAATGTATAAAAGAAGATTTCAATATTGTTCTCCACTTTTGCTATTATATAATATATATATCTTTTTTTTTAAAAATATTTTTTTTGGAGTAAAATTTGATTTTTAAGGTTCAACCAATGATGGGCTTACAATTACTAAAATTGCTTTTCATGATGACTGTCATCATCATATTGTGTCCTGACAACTATAGTGACCTATTTTAGATGTGATGACTGGCATGACCTTGACTCATAATTACAGATGACCTGACTTTTCATTTTCACAACAACTGACCTGATGACCTAATTGGAACTTGAAAAAAGGTTTGAGGATTAAAAATAATTAAAATGTTGTGTCCTCAAATAAGTTGTATCGCTATACCATTTTAGATCTCTTAATGTTAACCAGTTTTATACTCCACAAATGGTGAGCCAAATCTTGTTATCATACAGCAGTAAATTTTTTATAGTTCAGGACTTGTGTCTTTGTATGTCTCAGTCTCTTGTATTCACATTCATTAAACAATTTTAAATATTTATTTTTTTTAATTACAAAAGTTTTATGAATCTCATTAATTTTGTTTTTAATGATGAGAAATGTATAGACATTTTGTTAAATTTTATTATTAATAGTACATAAGCTGTCAACGCAAACGATTGTGCTTTTAAAAAGGTTTATTATTAGACTGTGTTTTAAAACCTGTTTTGTCTTTTTTCCCCCCGCGTAACGCACCGGGACGGTGTTCCGGCACCTTTTTTCCACATACTTATTTTTATTACTGCCTGGAATGCTTTTTCACATTGCGTTCCGGTACCCTTTTTTTAAAGAAAAAAAGCACTGTGTTAAACTTATGTGCTATTTAACTGTAAACCTTTACTCAACTGCTTTTTAAATTGTCAGCATTTGTGGAGTACTTCTTCCAGGAACTGTTTATAATTTTACTTGAGTTTTAATATATTTTTAGTAAATCACTTGCCAAAATATCAAAAATCAAAACAGCGTCTCATCGGTATTAATCTTGTATAAAGCTCTCCCTTTTTATATAAAACAATATTTTGGTGTTGAATGTTGATCTGCTTCTGCTTATTAGCCTGCTGCCTTGATGTTATTATATGTTTGAAATGCCTTAACATGTTTCATAGAATATGCATTTTATTTCTGGGAATTATTGAAGAAATTTTCTATTTAATTTTGGAGATTAAACAAGTGGTTATAATTTTTAAAAAGATCACTTGAATTATCATGAGTTGTGAATATTTTTCTTTTATCAAACAATTAAAAATGAATCTGAAACCAAATTAAAATTTCATTTTGTTTAAAAATTTGTTAACCTCAATGCCATGTTTCATGTTGATATATATAACGTAACTGAAGTTAATCATCAATAATCGATTATTGAAAACAAATTACTACACCAAATAATCAATTGATTTAATTCAAAAGCTGTTAATGACTTTTTTTGTTGATGCATTATTTCAATTAAGAATTGAAGTATTCTTTTCTAACTTGATGCTTCAACTTGAAATTTTTTGTTATACATGCAGGAATTTTATTTATAATTAATATCCAATAAAAATTTCAAGTTTTTTTTATAACATCTAAAATTTAAATACAATTATCACGATTTTTTAATTGGGAAAAAGTTCTTGCTGATATGTAATTTCACATAATGAAACATCTTGTTAATGTATTCCTACAGTCAGCATATAAAAACTACTAGATGGATATACATGTATTTAGTTAAGATATCAATCAATTGTTTAATAATGTTATTGGTAGACTCTTATGTTTGATAAATTATATAGCTATTAGTTATATCTATTGGACTTTATTTGCTTTTTCCAAGTCAAACAAAACCATTTTTAAGATATCAAGGTGTCTGTTTTCACCTTTCTGAATAGATCTCAAACTTTGATTTATTGTATTCTTAAATAATTCATCTTCAGTTTTTTAAAGAGCTAGTGCTAGGACATTACCAAAGTTTTCTTTGCTGTAAACTTTAATGTATGTACCATACATCATTGAAATTAAAACGCTTCCAACAGACCAATTTATCACAAAATGTATATCATTTTTTAATTTTGTTCATGATTAATGTTAAAAATATATATTTATTCATGTAATTGTAATAAGGCACATGCACATCACTGTATCTCTTCTTGACTTGTACAAGGATATAAATAAAATTGTTGTATAGAAGTAGAAGCTTTTTATAGATGACTGCATATTACTATTTCACTCTACAAGAGTTTGTATGACTTGATGGAATTCTGCCTTATTCAAATGAGAAAACTTATAAGGATATGATCTTTTGGAGTTATTTGCAATGATCAAGCTTGCCATCAGTTTATATGATGAGTACATAATAAATCCTGTTTAGTAGAAGTAACAATTCAGTACTGCAAATCCAAAATTTCTGCCTAACCAAAGTACTTTTGAAGGAAGTAAGTATGTAATAATTACTATATAATATTAAAAAAATATTAAAATAGCAGTAAAATTACTATATTTTTATAATTTCGCTTTAAATTGTTTTAGTTTTTACTATAAATTATAAACATGTTCTGGATACTGTAGCATGAATTAAAAAACTAGTGTTCTGATTATTCCTCGGTTATTGACCACAAACATGCAAGTTAATAACTAAAGACTTAATTAAAGTGTTTTCTTTACTTGTAAATTTAACAGTGTAAGGAATATACCGAAGCTGGTAAATAATAAATCTTTATTTCTTGAAAAAAAGAACACAATTCAGTTCAAATACAATTCGTGTTGAACTGAAAATACAAAAATAAACTATTTCTATTACCTGCCTGACTAGAGAATCACTCAACAGAATGCAGTACCATAGAGACCAGGGGTGGCCAGAACTGAAGTAACTGAGAGCCATATTAAAATATTAGATTTGAAGCACTATGGGTTATTAAACCTGGCTTGGAAATATTCCAGTACTCTAAATATTTCATAAATTGTACACAATGTGAACACAGAAGAGCCACAGTTTGGCCACCGTTGATATAGACACTAGGTCAATGTGAAGATACTTTAATAAGTCAAGTGTTAAGTGAATACTTAAGATCACAGGTAAAATTTACTAAAATCTAATACTACAAATAGCAACAGTTTGTAGTTGTAGTGAGTTGTATTGTGAAAGCAGTATGCTGAAGAAACAGAAACATTAGGTTTTGTTATTAGTTATTATGACACTAACTTAGGTGTTATTCATTGCTGTAAGTGTAAACTCTGCATCAAAACTTACCATTGACCTCTCAGAGTATTACTAAATTACTATTACTATTACTGATCGATGGTACTCTTTACTGCCTGGTAATACTGTTGGACATTTTATGGCATTTTCTCATTTCGTGTCCACATAGAGCTTTTAATAAATTCTAATCATTACCTGCTCTGGGCATCATAAATGACTAACGCCCATAAAGTGTGCTGTGCCATTTCTTTTTTGTATTGTATAGCAAATCACCAGATGCTCTTTTGTCTTCCTGGTAACTCATTCTGCATGCACCCTCTCTTTGGCTAGGAGTAGGATGTTGCCACAAGATTTCCTTTTGGTGTTAAGGCATTTATTTTTTAAATGTTTCTTACTTTGTACACTGCCATTATTTATTAAAGGTTCTCTAAACCACAATATTTTTTCTGTGCTGTACTTGACCAGTTATTATTTTTGAAAAGTGAGGGGTGCAGTCCTGTTTTAAGAAAATTGTTGAAATGCCATGTGAAATACTGGCATAGTTTAAATAATTGTGTAGTCTAGGGTAACTTGTCTTTTAATTTTGACCAAGGTGCATCTCTTGCAACAAGCATCTCCTTTTCACAATTTATCAGGCTCTAGCCAACTTTTTATTGAGATTGAAATAACATCTAATTTCTGCCTCAAGCAAGTATTTCAAATTGGTTGAATTGATACCAATACGAAATAGAAAATCTTTCCATTTTCTTTTGGCAGAATTTCAGATGAACTTAATTTCTGATTGAGAGAAATCTATCTCATTATGATCTCCAAATTGACTCATGCCATATGAATTTTTAGACTTGGACATTATTTACACTGGAATGCACATTTTCAAAATATGCATTCCATTAGAAATTTCAACCATTAAAGTAAAAGATGGTAATAATAATACAGTTATTTATTTTTTTAAAAACTCATTTGACATGCTGATACATTATTTCAATAAGCATTTTGCGCAAAGCAGTGATAAATTTATAAATTCTTCAATATTTTTTTTAAATGAACTAATTCAGTAATTGACCATCAAACAATTGAAATGCTTGTGTTTGTACAAAAATTTGAATAAATTTATTTGATAAATAAAAATGTGCATACGTTCAGTTTGCAGTATAATGTGTTTGTGATCCTTAATTTCTTCATAACTGTTGCACTTGAAATATATTAAATAACTATTTTTAAATGTTAAATTTCATCACGTCTTTCCTATCATTTAATTTGAAACCTTTTATTTAACTACCAATTTTATATCTCTTAAGAGTTATTAAGGTGTATACTATTTCCATATCAACTGTTCCTGCATTTCTTGAATTTTAAAATATCTTAATATAAATTTTCTCGTTATTTTTTTTGAATTGCACTGTTAATACTAGTCACTAGTTAAGGAAATTTCTGGGGTCTTGTTAACTAAAGCAAAGTGTTGAAATATTGACATCTTACTCCCACAATACTTATTTATTATATACTCAAAATCAAATCAAGATTTAAAAAAAAAGAATGTTTCATATCCCTCATATGTAGAATCAACATGTGGCCTCCATAGATAAATAAAGCAAGATCATTTGACAGATGCAGAACCACTTTAATAGTGTATGATGGCTTTGGAATCCCCAAAATAAAGTAAATTTATTAGACCATGTATTCATTTCATGTATTGTCATGTATAAGTATAAGAAAACATGAATTATGACCAATTTAATGAGTCACCAAGAAACTAATACATGTACTAATAAAGTATAATTTTAAAAAATGAGCAGTTTCAATTTGATGCAATATTCAAGAGGACAGCAATTGAATAGTACTTTGCTAAGTCCATTCTTTTGCTGCATCTTTTTTCTTCCAGGTATCTGATTGTAGTTTGAAATTTATTATAGTTTTAGTTTTATTATTATAAATCAAACCTTGCAAAGTCAGAGTTGGTCTTCATCGCCATTGCTTAGTAGCTCTATTGTGATCTTATATAATACTACATGTAATCTACAACATGAATACAGTAAGATGTTTAAAAATACATCCATTTAGCATTTTGATCAAAACATTCATCTTTATCATATACTTCGGATCTTATAGATAATCATCTTTACCACTCCAATAACTCATAAATATCATATACTTCAGATCTTATAGATAATCATCTTTACCACTCCAATAACTCATAAATTCAAAGTAGTCTTTAAAACAATAGCAACAAACAAATAATTTAATGTCTTTAATTTGTATAATTTATTCTACATTTTGACATGTAGTTCAAATGTTGAAAATGAGGTGTTTAAAGAGTAAACTCATCACGAAGATGACATACATCTTTAGTCTCATTGCAGGTTGAGTGAGGGCGGGCTAATAGTTGTTTTTTTCACAGCAAGCTAAACAAACTCTTTCATGATTACATCCAACTGGAAAGTACTGTGTTGTTACTGGATTAAGTCCTGATTCCAAGCAATAGTAAAATTCACTTCAGAATATTAGCCAAACTTTATTGTCTAGCTTGCTGTAAAAATAAAAATACTGATAGCCCATTCCATATCATAAACAGGCTTATTGGAATAGTAGTATAATCCAGTTATAGCATCATTCAAAACTGCTTGAGAATCCAAGGTGCTGTTAAAAAATAAGAAACAAATGGACACATAAGCTTTTCTAAAAAAAGCGTAAACAAAAAATGTTAAATTATTACATGTAAACAAGGTACTAAATTTAATCTTATGGTTATTTTATTTACAAAATCAATCACAAATGATCATGATCAGACAACTTTCTAGAAACTGCTAACAAAAACCCAATGCCGATTTATTTCATGTGCTTTAAAAGAAAATAAACTTAATCATTTGTTTTTAATTATTTTGTTAGATTCATATAAGAGATGGCCACAAATTTATGATAATAATAAATTGATAGTTTATAGCGCTGTACACCAGTAAGCAGTTGAGCTTACAGCACTTTACAAAAAAGATTAAACATCTAATTATTATTTACTTCAAGATTAGATGGTATTTACTAAATTAGTAATTTATCAAAGCCCTTAAAGAATATTTTCCCCCACTAATTCCTATTTTTATTACTTTTCCTTTTAAGTGTGTTTTGCAAGAAAAATATTTCAATAAGTTTTAATTAAATTTAAAGATAGGCAACCTGAGATGACATTTTGTAAGCATCAGAATATCTCTTAAACTTAATGATATTAACTAAATTTAAGCTTGTACTGAAATCATTACTTGTATTCAGTTGCCTACCTGCTCTAATTAAACCGCAGAAAAAGCCAAATGCCAAAACGTTTTGCACTGTCACCATTCTGGCCATTTTGGTCTCTTCATCCATTTTCTTTTTATCTTCATCAGCATCACCACCAGCTCTTTGCATTCGAATCATTTTCTAAAATAAAATTCAATTTTAAAATATAGTGATATTAATTATAATATAGTTTTTTTGCAACACAAATTAATAATAATTATTAGGGAAGCGTTATTCACACGGTTTTGGCCGTGAGAATAACGTCCAGGGTTATCCTCACGGTGAGCAGTGCGGATAATGCCTAGCATTATTCTCACTGCCGAAGGGTTTTTACCTTAAAAATGATGCGGAACGATATCTAAATTCTTATTACTGCTTAACGATATCTAAATTCTTATCACTGCTTATTATTTATGTAGCATTGCTTATTGACTGACATCAATTGGTCTGGAGGGTATAAAAATAATTAAACTGTCATTTTACCGTCTTTCAAGTGACTGGAATCTTATATTTTTTATCAATTTTAGCAAGAACCTGAGTGGATCTGCATACCTTTAATGATTAATCATTAATACCATGTATTTAGCTGTTATATAAAACAATTATTTACTGTTCAAGTGAAGTCAAATTTGTAATTTTATTCTATACTAGATACGCTCCGCAGCTTAGCATATGCCACAAACTTGCTCATGGATAGTGCAAAGAAAGGGGGGAAAGAACGGACACAAACTACAGCACCAAAAAAAATCAAAACAACGCGAGTGATAGTCGGTTGGGGAGGGGGGGAACCACTGATGCATTGTAGGTCTCGAGACACTCGCACCCTAGCGAGGATCAGCCATTTTTGTAAAAAAAAGGGGGAAAAGAACGGGCACAAACACACATTAGTAAAAATTAATGCTTTCGCTGGGGCTTGAACCCAGGACCTTCCACGCGTAAGGCGGACTTGATAACCTCTACACTTCGAATCACACCTTATTCTGTGAAGTAATAACGCAAGAACCGTTGTTGATCTCGAGACCACCTCTGCTTGCCAACTATCAACTGATTGGTCGACCCCAGCGAGGGTCATTCGTCATGCTTGTTTGCACATACTCGCTTTGATGAATTATATATTCGATATTATGAAGTACCTTTATTATCTTTCATTCATCATGAAAAGAATTTTACTATTATTGGACGAAACTCTGTACTAATTCATAGTAGGCTAATTATTATTCTTCCAAAAACTAGCATTAGCATCATACATGTACTTAACATAAATCATTTAAAGTTAATTTAAAGCATGCAAAAGGGTAAGACGATATAATTATAACGGTATAGCATAAAAATTTTAAAGTGAGAGTATGTAACAGTGACTAACAGAATAGATAAGAAACACATGTAAGATAAATATCCTGACCCTTCCAGGATTCGATCCACATACCAATAATACAACAAAGATTTGACTAACCACTCACCTGGCGAAGCTAATGAAAACATTTGAAATTTAAAAATTTTTAAGTTATCGTTAAATGAACATCAATCAAGTTTTATAAGAGCGCTACTTTAAAAATTCAGTAATCATGAAATTTGAATTAGTATTAGCATAGAAATTATACATTTTAGCCTAAATTGAGTGATATCAGCTATTATTTTGTCTACACAGGGCGCGTTTATTTTTTTCAACGTGACCAGCCACTAAAGACGCATGCGCAGATGAGCTGTGCGGATAATGCTCTGAGGCATTCTCACGGCCAAAACAGTGCGGATAATCACTTCGTAATTATTAATATACTGTACACTGTGACCTAAGATTCCCACCCAAAATAAGTCTCACAATTTTTATTTGCCTATTTTTAAAATTTATTTTTACAAATGAAACTTCATAACTGTAAGAATCTATTATGTAAAAATCATGAGACGATGTGTGAAAAAGATCAAAATTTGTGGTGGACAATAGATATACATATAAATCAATTTAATCATTAATATCAACACTGATTAATTAGTAATATTTTATTAGTATTGCTGGGAGTAGTGGTCGGCCTTTACTATTCATTAAGTAAGTGGTAATCCTGCAGTTTTAGCATGTATATTATTTGGCAGCGAATTTTAATTTTCTCGTGAAAATTTTCGTTTTTAATTTCTTAAATGCATTGATATAAGTTGTATTTTAGCTATTACTGCGCTAATTTTTTAGTTTTTTAAATTTGCTAAGGCATTTTTTCGTTTGTCAATGATGAATAGTACGAACATGATAAGGCCATTTTGTTTATTTATCACCCTAGTTGCCGAGTTGTCACAGTAAAATGCCAAATGAAATTTTCTCACTTACAAACAAAATAACAATCAACAAACATCTAGTAACAAAATAAAAAATGAAATTTTCTTCAAAATATTTATTGATCTAGCTATAAGAACATTAAACAGTAAATTTTTTTTAGCATGGTCGTTCCAGGTAAAGTAAAAGAAATCTGGCAAGCAGTAAGCAGGGTGCTAGATAAACAAAATGGATGTATCCTACTCCCATCATGTAGCGGCAAGGGCAGAAAAAAGCCTTATAAATTAAAAAGCCTTACAAATTAGCGATAATAATAGCTAAAATTTAATATCCAAATGCATTTAAGAAATTAAAAACAAAAGACTCAAAAGTTCTCATGAGAAAATTAAAATTCGCAGTGAAATCATATACGTGATAAAGCTGCAGGATTACTAGTGAGTTTAAGTAGGCTTAGTCTAAGAGTCTCAAGACTAGTACTAGTACTGAACTAAGACTCAAGACTAGTTTTAGTACTATTAGTAGGTAATCCCTTATTTCAGCGCATTTTAGATTTCGGGTCATTTTGGGTCATCAAACAAAAAAATTTTCAACTTACCGTCTTATGAAATCTATTTTAAAATTAAAATATTATATTTTTGTTCAAATAAAATTATTATTTAACAATTTTTACGAAATTAAAAATTTGTATATTTCAAGCATCTTCTGTGATTTACGGAGCCATTATTGCATGTGAATGGAGAACTCTTTTTTCTTCAAAGTTATTTTTTTTTGTATTGCCCATTTGGAAATTTTGGTTCATGCAACCGAGTTGCAAAGGCGGCACTTGCCTGAGTGCTTAATTTTAAAATAATATTTTTTTTTAAGAAACAAAAAAGAAAAAGAAAAAAAGAAACATTACAAATAAAAAAAAATATTTAAATTATCAACGTTTTTTTTTAAAACTAAGCTTTTAAAAGTGTGCGGGTATGTCATGTATTTTAATTTTCCAAAGCATGATATGTATTACATTGACATAATGGAACAAGGTGATGTCCAAATGCTGAACCCTTGAAGAAAATGCTACACTGATTCGTACTTTAAACTTTAAGCAACAGGTAAATCAAAGAAAAACTGTTACCGAAAGGAAAGCTTTAAAAGATCTTACCTTTAAATTTAAATACTCTTACACAGGATATCTCCCTTTCAACACTATCAAAATTTCGTTGAAGACTTGAGTTTTTGGGAAATTACAACGATATTGAAATTCTTTTAAATATGAGGGGAACAAGTCAGCACTTGTACCAAACTGTCTTTTTAGTTTTCTCTTGGCTCTCATCCAGAGATTTTCGATATTTTGTGTGTGGATGGTTGGGTCGTCGGGGTCAACGAAGTTTCGTTCATGTACCACAACAGAATGAAGAAATATACCGTTAGCCCATTGATCCAAATTTCTGTACCCTGCCCATCCATCTGTTATTATGTGAGTCCCTGGCAAAACATGTTGAATTATAATATTTTCCAGGGTTGCTGCAGTTCTGTCTTGGACTTCCACTAGAAAGCACTTGCCTGAATTTCGTTCAATTCCCCCAACGACCCAGTGTCCTTGACGCAAAGCGCCTCTGTGGTACTTGCGGTGAAAGTACTTAGACTCGTCCACCTCAACAATCGTGGGCTCTCCGTTAGCGTCAAAGCCACCGATCATTGTTGCTTGCTGAGTGAGGTGGATGTCGATTTCCTCTCTAATGAAATTAAACCAGTCAATGACTGTATTTTGATTTTGAATTTCCGCTTCGTATTTCACCTGATCTTGCGGAAAATAGTTAGCAAAACAGTAAATTAGAATGACGATTTTTGATAACGGTAGATGGCTCCCAGTGAAAAAGGAGCCATCACGTATACTTTTGCGTAAGCCGCAAGTCGGACATTTCCACATTTATTTGTCGATTCCTTTGGTGTACGCAGCTAGCATACAATGAACATTGCAGTTATTGCATAATTGTGAGTTTTTTAATAGTGAACGTTTGGCTAAGAATTCCATCGTTGTAAATACATCATTTGTTGCCTGGCAGAGTGTTCGCATTATCCAAGTCTCGGCACACATGGCTGCATCGTTAATTACTTCAATGGGATCAACAATATGCGTTCTGATTAATCTAGGTCGTCCTGTCATTTCAAAAACTTTCAAGTAATAATACAGCAGCTGAGACAGTTCATCTGTATATAACCACTAGCCCTCTCTTTATTCAGCGATTAGGAATTAAATCAAGTTAACTTGGTGTACTGGCGTACAAAAGGCGCGGGGATGCCCTTATGCAAATTAGTGCTGACCATGTAAAAAATGACCAAGCTTGAACGGGGAAACGATGACGTAGTTACTGGACGAAAGAACCATTGGCTGAGGGAAGTCAGCATTGACGTATAGTTGTTTGTGATTGACGGATCCAAATATCTGTTGCAGACCAATAGTACAGTAATGATAATTAATAATTCTTAAGACATGAGTCTAAGAAAAATTACCCATACTCGTGAGTCAGAGTACAAGGTCATTCTATTTTATGTTTGGCTCTTTTTAAAATAATCCTCTAGTGACTAGTAGTAGTAGTGGTCCTTAAATACCCCCACTCATATTTTTTTCTCTTTTTTTATTTCAAATTGTTTCTTTTTTTTTAAAAACTTGTTTAAAGGATACATTTAGAGTTAGAGACTCAAACAATACAGTTAAACAGTAAATATTGCAAACATGAACGGTGATGTGATTAGGGTGAGTAATATGTTCCGTGAAGGGAAATGTGAGAATGAAAGGATCGATAAATAAAAGACATTGTGTGAAATGGGGAAAATGGGGTTATGGCTGTTCCTCCATTTTATACTCATGCACCCGATTTAAAAAAAGAAGAAATAAGATAATTAATGATTTTTATATGTGGCAGTGTGCCCCACATATTAGTTATATAATTATAGATTGATAATTGTATTTGTAATGTTAGAGCATTAAGAAATGTACAAGTAGTATGATGTGTTATGACTATGTACTTTTGAAAAATTTTGGGATACAGGGTATTCTCATTATGGTTTTAGAATCTTAGTACCGTTGGGGTGGGTGAGTGGTCAGTAGCAGACTTAATACGAGACGCCATGACCCAGATTCATACTAGCCTTGAAATTTGCTGTGAGTAAAGGTCATCTGTTGGTCACGGTACACCCCTCCCGACGCCGATTACACAATTGAGTCACACACGGTCCTAAAACTGATCAGAGGGAAAGGGCGTAGAGTCCCTTCAAATATACGAGTTTTAGAATCGTATTAATTTTAGAACCGTTGAGATCAGTGGTCAGTTATAGACAAAGCGTGAGACCATGACCTTGGAACAGAGTAACATTGTGAAATCTTTGATCTACTGGGTCATACAAGGAGGACGCTACATGAGTCTGTACTCTGCGATCATCCACGGCATGGCTGATAGATATCTTTAAAGTAGGGTTTGATCAGTCATGTGCACGTGGACAACACATGGGACAAAGACTAGTCCATAGAAATTAAATGAAATTTATGGCATGGTGACACCACCCACGTGTGAGCAGTCCTTATAACCTGAGGCCAAACCATCAGGCCATCAGGCAAAGAGAAACTCTCTGCGCTAGATCACATTGTGGTAGTAGTAGTGGCGTGTAGCTTAGAGCTTTCAACTGTTTTACTGTACGCTTTGTTTACCGTTAGCCTAGAAATAATTCTACTAAAATATTATATGCAACTATATTTCTCACGACCTGAGTTTATTCCATTTTACTACGTGTTGTCACTAATTGTGCATTAGTTAAACTTCACCACCATGTGTAAAATAATGTTTTTTTAAATATTTAAGATCGTTATATTTGCTCCTCTAATGGTCCTTTCATTGCCCCATTAAAGTTCGGGGGTGGTTGAGGGAGGCGATGTGAAACAAAGTTCAGTGTTACATCATGATCACGTGTGCGAGCCCTGGTTCCCTGGTCCGTGGTCAGGCTTTGATGTTGGTGTAATCTTACGCCTATGCCATGACACCACAACGCGACTCTTGCATCAGCTCCCGGCTTCATTGGTCCTCTCTCTCCCCACCCCAGCCAATTCTTCAAAGAAATTATTATTCGTATCCAAACAAGGAGAAAATTAAATCGCGGGAAGTACAAGTGTCATTTTTATAACAACCATTAAAATTAATTTAAGTTTGTCAGAACAATAGTTTAGAAGAAATGCAATACAAAAGAAATACAAGATTGTTCATTTTTAGACATTTTAAAAACGTATTTCATCAGTAATTAAAAATTTATCGTAAATGTCTTTACTGTGAGCTGACGCCTCTGAATCTCATTTGCAATTAGTATTAGCTTACAGATAGAGTAAACATGAAAACAAAAATGGTCTGAGGCGGTAAAAGATATACAATTATCTGGCCAATGGTGGTTAAAAAATAAACAAAAACGATTTTTGTTGGAAGTCTGATTTCAAAAACACATTTTTTAAAGCTTAAAAACCCTTTAAATTCAACAAAACACACGAAAAACTGGTTTTAAATCATTAAATACTTGTTTTATTTGTCTTTTAAGTTTAAAAGTAAGTTATTATAATTTTTTTTGCTATATTAAATCTAAAATGCGCTGAAATAAGGGATTACCCTATTAGTAGTAGGCTAGGCACTAAACTAAGAGGGCTAATCTTTAAGTTAGTGCATGCTATTGACATAGTTGACTTGGTAGAGACAATGTGAATTCAAGTAAAATGTGACCTGCAGCGTGTGTTAAATTCACGGCATTCTCATGGGCCTAAACTAGAACTTGAACTGACTTAAGTTAAGTCAAACAATCAGAGTTCAGAGCAACAGCGTGTGATTTAATAAATTGAATAAACATTTTAAATACTTAAAGAAACCCATATTTATCATGAAAACATAACCAGATAGTGATCAAAATGATCATCTATATTTAATTAATTATTACATTTTGTAAAAAGAGTTCAACAGGAGTACGTGATTAGACGTCAAATGTTCAATGTCAAGTTTGCTTTCAACATGTGAATAAGAAGCACATAACGGAAAGGACAAAATCAAAGTGACAACCGATGTTTGTAAACAATAAAATTAGATAAAAACAAGTTTACTCTATGTTTACTTCTTTTGTCGTTCTTTTAAATTAAAATAACGTGTCATTTATATGCTTTTATAAATGATTTGGTAGTATATTTTAGTAGCAAATACGAAATATAAGCCTATTTAATATTAATTTAGTCTACTTTCTTTTGAAAGGAAATAAACTAAATAATATGTTATGTCTATGTCGTCTTGATTCTACAATTATTATCCCGGAAGAAGCTTTTGTTTACTTTGGCGACTAGACTTTGAAAATATTATCTAAAGAATTTCTTTAGAATTATTACAGCAAAAGAAAAAAAATATGAATGCGATTACACGAATTCTTATTTCATTTATTTTCATTTACCATGCTCTTTACATTTGTAGGTGCATTTTATTATTTTAAAATAATTGACTTTATAATTTATAGCATAAGCTTACGGCACTTACTCTTACGGTTACAGTTACAGTTACGTTATTAGTTTTAGTTTTTACACTTACTAAACTTACTTACTAGCTTAGCCTACTTTCTTGTACTTTGGCAAGGTAATCCCTTATTTCAGCGCATTTTATATTTCAAGTCATCAAAAAACATTTTTTCAAACTTACTTCATTATTTATTTAATAAATAATGGGTGCCGTTAACTTGCACGGTATGATACCGTGTAAGTTAGTAAAAAAATAACTTGCACGGTACGGTAATGTTTTAATGTAAAAAATAGACAACTAAACCTAACCCTGACCCTAAAACTAATAATTACAATATAGTTTTAATTATAAGAATGTTAAATTGATTTAATTAGTTTTAGTCCCTGTATTACTGTATTTGTTTTTCTATTTTAATGTAAAAAATAGAAACTAACCCTAACCTTGACCCTAAAACTAAAAGATCTAATTTAATAGTAATTATAATAAGAATTTTAAATTGATTTCATTTATATTTGTTTTTCTATTTTAGTGTAAAAAAATAGACAACTAACTCTAACCCTAAAAGTAAAAGATCTAATTTAATCGTAATTATAAGAATTTAAGAATTGCAAAAAAAAAGAAAAAATATTAGTCTCAACAGAAAATAGAACCCATGCCTGTTCTTCTACATTCCGTTCTCCAGTCCAACTCTCAATCATGAGACCACGGAAGTTAGGTACTTTTTCGTAAATTTTAAAAACTTATAAATAAGTGACTACAAAACCGTCTCTGCGCATGTGTAAATACCGTGTAACTTAGGAAAAAAATAACTTACACGGTTTGATACCGTGCAAGTTAGAAAAAAAATAACTTACACGGTATGATACCGTGCAAGTTAACACTACGTAAATAATGAAGTAAGTTTGAAAAAATGTTTATAAATTATTATGAAATCTATTTTAAAATTAAAACATTATTTTGTTGTTGAAATAAAATTTCTATTTTACGATTTGTACGAAATTAAAATTAGTATATTTCCCTATCTTCTGTGACAAACGGCGCCATTGTTGTTGTTGGAAGTCTGCTTTCAAAAACCTTTTTCTATGTTAAAAAACCCCTTTAAGCCCAACAAAACACACAAAAAACCAATTGTAAAGCATTAAATACTTTTTTATTTCTGATTTAAGTGTTTAAATTAGTAAAAGTAAGTTATTTTATTTATTTTGTTCTAAAAATTTAAAATGCGCTGAAATAAGGGATTACCCTTTGGCAATATATTTGGGCTAGGGCGTCTTAAGTATACAATAAGTAAATTGAGTAAAATATAGACAATGACAATACCGAATAATAGAATACATGGGGTTCTCGGGTAACAATGTTGATCCTTTCTTAAGAATCGTCACAACCCGAATTTCAGTCAGTGTAAGTCAGAACATTTAAAAAAAAATGTAACAGTTAATAACATAAAAAGTTATTTTAAAAAAGATAAAACAATTCCTTACCAGATGTAAAAAAAAGTTTTTAAAAATATATATATAAAACAGGAGAGAGAGAGAGACAGTGTAAACAACCACAATGGTGTATGTACTGAGACTGAGCGTCTTCTTCGCCCTACAACCAAAACAAAGCGTATTCTTCCGCCGCATGTCCCGAAACATTAAAAAAAATGTAACAGTTAATGTCATAATATAGTATTTTTAAAAAAGAGAAAACAATTCCTTACCACGTGAAAAAAAAGTTTTATAAAAAAAGATGGAATGACGCGAAATATTATTTTTTAAAGATATTAATTGGGAATGGGGGGCCTATCTTAACTGCAAAACATCGTAAGTCAGGACTGGTGTAGCCCGAGGACTCCCTGTATCAGTAAAACTTACTCCCCAAAACTGTACTGTACCAATGTAATATAACTACAACAATCAACTCATTATCATCATTAAGTTGAGTTCATTATCATTAGACTAAATTACTACAGTGGGACCCGGTTAAGTCGACGGCCTCGGGGTATGAAAAATGGCGCCAAGATAACCGATCATCGAGTTAAACGAAAACCAATATGGCGGCAAAATATTAACACGCGCTTGAAATTTCTTTATATACATAATGTGCGTTAATTAGTGATGGGACGATTAATAAGAATCTTATCGGAATATCGGGACCCTAATGTTGCTTCACTCTTTCCTAAGGTTAAGACCGTTCATTTTTAAGGACCATTTAAATATAACCCAGGGTTCCCACTCAGTCGGGAAAAAGTCGGGAATTCTTAACATAATTTTCCCGGTCTCGAAAGTCGGGAAATAGTCGGGAAAAGTTATGACTAGTCGGGAATTTTTATATATACATTTTTTTTTGCCGAAGTAAATGACATTGATTACGTCTCTGTGGGCATGTTTCGATTCCATTTAATAAAAAAAAAGTTACCAGTTTATAATTGTCTGCGCATGCGTTAAGACCAAGGTCAAATTTTTCGCCTCGCCTCGTCCCATGGCGGGTGTAGCGTGGCATGTCACTGCCGCTCGCGTTTGCAATGTTTGCGTTCGAATCTGCGAATTAAAAAAACAAAAACATATCAATATGGTAATTTTAAGTTTAGTGCTTTGGACGTGCAGGATATCTGTCACTATGAGACCGCACTCGAATTTCCTTCGTCAATCAAATGATACGTGTAACTTGTAATATAAATAGTAACAAATGCGGCCTTGACCGTTGATCACATCAAAGGCACACTGTGTGTTAGACCTAAGCGAATTTTTAAAAAATCATTCCTTATCAGAATTCGACCTACAACAGTGATGACGTGTATATTATATATATACTGGAATATTAAGAAAATAATTTGATTTCACCGTCACGCGCGTGTTAGTCAGTCACGTATCTTACTGGTAACAAAGCAACAACAAACTTTTAAAAGAATAATGATTTTTTATTTAATTATATAAAAACCAACGTCGATCCTCGATGCAAACCTTTATTTTCTTTTCTCGAGTATCTCTGGTGAATACATACTCGATAGAGACGTGTCATTACCGTGTCAAAATAATTCACACACGGATCAAAAGTAAAAAAAGATTTTTTTAAAAACGGTAATCCTTATTGAAATCTCGTAAAATCACACAATAGCCGGAAGTGTCGAGGAAAGCAAGATTTCGATGCTTTTTTAACTAAAAATGTGCGTGTTCGTCGCTAGACGAACAGACGGGGATCGAGCTAACCGATGTTAAGTTGCAAATTCGGCACTCTTTTGTGCTTGAAATATTAGGGCTCTGTGACTTTAAAAAATCGAATTAACCGATGAAAAAATGCAAAGACAAAGAGAGAATTTGGCGGTTCCAAAAAAAAACGTCGACTTAACAGAGCTGACGAGTTAACCGGGCTCGAGTTAAGTGGGTCCCACTGTATATCCAAGTGATTACTAAGTGTTATTACTAAAAATTGTTACTGTTATTTTGTATCATATCTTATGCTTTTATTATATTATATATTACAGACTTTAGTCTTGTCAACTTTGAATATTCTCTAGCAATTTATGAATGAAACTTACAGCTAGGCTAACTGCTATTTTAAAATTTCTTCTACTTTATTTATGTTTTCTTTGGTAGATGGGTGCCATACAGTACAAGATGCATATTCTAGTATAGGTCTGACCAATGTGAAGTAGCCAGGTAGCAATTTAGTTTTGTGCTTTTATTATTACATTTATAAGTTTAAAAGTTTCTTTTTATAACACCTAAAATGTTATTGGATTTTATAAATCCTTTATTATGGAGATTCCATGATAATTAATTGATATATTTTATTAAATTATAAAATTTTCATCATTTAATTTAGTTATTAATTGTAATTTACAAATTACAACAATTACAAAGTAAGAAGGTATTTTAAAACATGCGTTTGCATCATTATAATTAACATCTAAACATAGATTTTTAAAAATAGTATTACAGTGGGGGCCACTTAACTCGAGCCCTGGTTAACTCGTCAGCTCTATTAAGTCTACGTTTTTTTTGGAACCGCCAAATTCTCTCTTTGTCTTTGCATTTTCTCATCAGTTAATTCGATTATTTTAAGTCGCCGAACCCTAATACCTCGAGCACAAAAGAGGGTCAAATTTGCCACTTAGTGTTGGTTATCTCGATCCCCATGACCAATCGTCAGCTTTTGAAAATGTTAGATGTGATTTTTTATAACCAAGTGAAGGCATAAAATTTCTGCCTCGCTGGTGACGTCACAGCCCGCTTGTTCACAGCGCTGTGTTACTAACTTAAATCGCCAGCTTTTGAAAATGTTCTAAGTTCTAATCGATAGGCCGATAGGGCTGAACCGATCGGTTCAGCTACTTGGCATCGGCCGATTTTCGTATACTCGGAGATACTCAGCAATCGGCCGCGTAAGTGATGCCAAGTATTACGTAATTGCTCCAATCGCAAAGATGCACGCAGAATCGCATGTTTAAAACATTTCATTTCGTATGGAATAACAAAATGTACCGTGTGCAGACTTGTTGTCATTGGCAACCATTCATCCTTCAACCTCATTTTGACTCTATTACTACTGCTTAGTTCTCATTGTTTCATTCATAAGAAGTGGCAGTGTGCAAAAGCCATTTAACTATTGGTTAGAATTAATTAAAATGTATCAAAGTTGAAGGTTCAAAAGGAGTTCCTAATTTATTTTTGTACACTTTTATAGAGAAGAGTACGCTTTGTTACGAGTCATATATAGGTCATGATAAACAAATAACGGCAACGCCTTTGTGTAAAAAACCCTCGAAAATCATGTGCTTGTACATTCTCATTTATTAACGCTAGTGATATTTAAACAGTTAAACTTAAACGGTCCTTAAAAACGAACGGTCTTAACAACCTTAGGAAAAAGTGAAGAAATAGGGTCCCGATATTCCGATACGATTCCGATTAATCGTCCCATCACTAATTAACGCACATCATGTATATGATTATAAAGAAATTTCAAGCGCATGTTAATATTTTGCCGGCGTATTGGTTTTCATTTAACTCGGTGATCGGTTATCTCGGCGCCATTTTTCATACCCCGAGGCTGTAGACTTAAGCGGGCCCCACTGTATATTAAATTATTTAGCATTGTCATGCATCAGGGCCGGCTCAAGGTGGGTACAATGTTTGATCATCATCAGGGCCGGCTCAAGGTGGGTTCAATGTTTGATCATCATCAGGGCCGGCTCAAGGTGGGTTCAATGTTTGATCATCATCAGGGCCGGCTCAAGGTGGGTTCAATGTTTGATCATCATCAGGGCTGGCTCAAGGTGGGTTCAATGTTTGATCATCATCAGGGTCGGCTCAAGGTGGGTTCAATGTTTGATCATCATCAGGGCCGGCTCAAGGTGGGTTCAATGTTTGATCATCATCAGGGTCGGCTCAAGGTGGGTTCAATGTTTGATCATCATCAGGGCCGGCTCAAGGTGGGTTCAATGTTTGATCATCATTAGGGCCGGCTCAAGGTGGGTTCAATGTTTGATCATCATCAGGGCCGGCTCAAGGTGGGTTCAATGTTTGATCATCATCAGGGCCGGCTCAAGGTGGGTTCAATGTCTGATCATCACACTGAACTGCTGAAGGCGGCAAAAAAAAATTTCTGTACTCTTCCCATAACTTTCCAGAGGGCAAAAATTACTTAGTTTCACCCAACCTAACAATGTCAAGCGCAGGCACTGCATAGCATATATCATTTACTCTTTAAAGTTTACTTATTTATATTGGTCAGACCTAGTTTTAAAATGTAATGTAATCCCCTCTTGCTGTTTGACTGAGAGTGCCTTTGCTTTAAAACATGTAAATTATATTACTTGAACTTGATATAAATTTAACATGTGTATTGCATCTAAATCTTTAAATGAGACTCTCTTCAGATTTATGATTTATACATTATTTACACTAGTTAGTAAGTTATCAATAGACCTTAGATTCCCCATGATTTAGATACTAAATTTTATAATGTCAATTAGTCGTAGTATTTTTCGCAGAGCAATGAGGAATATCAAGTTGATAATTTTATTTTAGTTTTCAATAGGAAATAATAACACTCTTCCCAATAAGTTTGTTAACTTTTAGCCTGTCACTGTTGACAGGTCCTAAGAGTAGGGCTGATTATGTTTTATCTGGACCAGTTATCCGTAGCTTCAATTTGTCCGTATTAGCATATTACTCTGATTTCATTTTTTTGTAAAGTCAAATCTTAAATTTTAATTTAAATATAATTCTGGCCAGTTGAAGTTAGATAAATAATGTGGCTATTCACTCAACGTCACTTTTTAAAATATTTTCACTGCGTGGATGGGCATTGCACAAAAGAGCTAAAATCTAGCAGCAGTGACATCGATATTGCCATGAACGGGCAACATAAGACTTGTGCTGCTAAATTTGTTACATTCTCCTATGAGTTTTGAGAATTTAAGGAAAAATACCTTGATACTGCTAACTCAACTAACTGATTATTAACCAGAATTTTTTTTAAACACTTAATCTGTCCTCAAAAACAAATAGTCTTACAAACATTGCAACTCTTTTACTTTTAGTTTAGTTCAACAGCGCTTTAAACCTTGTAAACCTTCTACAAATCTATGGTCATTTTCATACATTTAATTAGCCTACCAACCTTATACTCTTTAAACAGGACAAGACTTATCCTGTGATTTCAAGATTACTTCCCTGGAAATGCTGATTTTAAAAAAATACTTACAGAATTATATTTGGTTATGAAATCATTAATTTTAAAAAGATTTAATTGACCAATTCTTTAAATCATTACTTCGATGATGATGGTTTCTTGAATGAGGCAATTAGTCCAGCATGCTCACCGTATGCTCACCTTTTAATGAGCTAAAAAAAAACTAAATTTTAAGATGAGTTGAAAAATTGGTGACTTTTATTAGTTACTTCATTTTCACTGCTTATCCCTGGTCATTAAAAATTATATAATAGTACATCTATGCTTTTTGAGAAGAACTTCAATTTCATCAGCTGTATAAAAAAAACTACTTAATGTGTTTAGCATTCTTTAGCATATTTACAGATTGATAGTTCTTGTTTTAAATCTTTACTAAATTTACAGATTGATAGTTCTTGTTTTAAATCTTCCATTAAGTATATTTTATGATAGGTTGATTTCAATTTTTTTTTAAAATTGAATTGATATGAAATGTATCTATATTTGTATGTCATATATGATATTATTGGGACTGTTGAAAAAAACTAATAAATTTGGAGTTATTTCAGTTATCATTAAAATAAGCAGTGGGGCAGGAAAGGAATGAAAAGATGGTTGTCTGCCAAAGGTAGTTCCTAAATCTTTATATGTAGAGGGTTGAAAAATTTGTTGGCCACCTCAAGTGGCACTGACCCTAGTATCTCCATTGAAAGTATGGTATTAAATGAAACAAATGTCATTATATTAGTCAAGGAAGCCATATGTTTTACACTCCAAAAATCTCACCATGGAAGTAAATAATGGTCTTAACAAGATACAAAAGGAGGTAGGGTGGGCAATGGCTGTGTTCCTTAGTCTCAAAAAAGATGGAACTGTCAACTTTTCTCTTGTGATCTCTTTTGTTACTCTGTCCTTTTTAGCAGTGAATAATGTTTTTCTCCAAGCTTAGTAATTTTAATTCAAATTCCATTTCAAGTTATCCAAATAAATAATTTGATAAGAATATAATAATTAATGAGGTGATATAATGTTTGAATTTATTAAATTAGTAATCAAACTTTAAAAAAAATCTTTAATAAAATGAATTAAAATAATTATAATTATTTTTTATAAATAGATGCTGAAACAGTTGAGGATTATATATGCAGCCAAAAGTTTAAGGGATCCAAAGTCGACTACAAGGAACGTTCGTGTGTAGAAGGAGAAGCAGTTGGTTGTGAAGATCCTTTTCCATATCATAACATACATGATTGTCTGAAAGATTTTTATGGTATTCAAACCAAGAGAGTGTTATTAGAAATAAATTAAATCTAGATAAAATATTTTAATTAAAGGTTCTTTTTGCTACCTTGAATAGTTAAATATTTTTTAAACATAATTATGATTTTTTTAATCTGGTAAAGTACATTAATAACCAATGCTCGGTATTCTCTTCCAAGGTCAAGGCAATGTATGTGAACAAGTCAACCCCTGCAAGAATCATGGAGTCTGTTCACCAATACTGACAGACAATCACACTAGGACATTTAAATGTGAATGTGCCAGCACTGGTTTTTATGGACAAAGATGTGACAAAAGTAAGTCATGATTGTTCATACGTACAACTTTACAAAACATAGTAAAATATTATTTGGGAACAACTCCATTTTTTTAAAAGAATTATGATATTCCAAGAAATTTAGCCCCATAAATATTCCTTCAGAACCAAGCTCACCCAATTCATATAATTTTGCCCCTAAACGCAAACCTTCTACCTCTTTGTTGGAAGGGTAACATTCAGTTGAAAAATCTTTTACACTTAATTCATTTTTATTAGTCATGAAATTAAATATCAGTGTTTACCTGTTGTGACAGTGTGTGCCTAAACTTGACATTGTTATAACAATATCTGCTTAAACATAAGCATGCATTGCACACACTGGAGTTTGCTTGGATGTCAGGTTACCTCAACAACCAGTTATTTATGTCTCTCACCTACCATTACCTTAGATCTGATTATTTGTATCTCTCTCCATCTTGAGACCTTGCTTAATTTATCATATAGAATAGAACTGCGATAAAGCTTTTAAATAAAATACAAAATACACAAAAAAATTGTGTAATGAAAACAATAGATTTGAGCTTTATTATTAAACTAACACGACAATAAACGTTTCGGCTAATGCCTTCATCAGTACAATAAACATAAAATATGTACTTACATAATTAATAAAATTATATTTAAATTCTTAAAACATACTATATGATAAAATAGTTATGTAAAATAACAAGAAAGGAAAAACAACAAACAAATCACAGGATATAGGAAAAAGGAGGAAGTATCAAAAGTTACAGTGAAAACCCCAACTGGAAAAAGATTCTACAGTTAGGTAAAATTATGAATTTGGTTAATTCCATATGGAGCCAAGGTACCAAATTGTTTTATAAGTCTATTTTCCATGTAGACCCTATCATGGGTATTACTCGCATATAAAATACCAGTTACTGTAATATCTGAAATTCTGTCATGGTCAACACTGTTAAAATGTTTAGACACAGGACATTGAGCCTGTTTATTTATATTATGCAGGTGTTCTCTAAACTGATCTCCAAGACGACAACCTGTCTCACTCACGTAAATTTTATTACACCTCTTGCAAAGAATTGCATAAATCACGTTGCGACTTGTGCAAGTGAATCCATCTTTTATTTTGAATTTTTCAAGAGGGAAAGAAATGTTGTCAATTTCAATCACATATGGACAAGTATTGCAACGTTTACGGTTGCAACCTTTAGTTCCAATTTGTGCTTTGAGATCTGGCTTAAACAGGAAAATGGTATTCATACTTCTTTTATACTTTTTAAATTAATTTCTTGAGAACCCTTGCTGACTACACTAAAAATTGCATATACAATGTAACTGGAAAGGGAACATTATTCACTATATGTTAGTATGTTTGCAAGTTTCCAGCTATTTCATGAAACTTGAATTTTAAGAAAAATGGGGGATCCCAAACTTCTAACCATTCGGTACTTTAAATATTAAAACATTTTTAGATGTCCAGGACAAAGCTTGAACAAATGGATATAACTGCCAGGGTTTAGGTCCAGCATTTTGAAATTTATTTAGGATGAAGTCACGGTGCATTGTTACGTTTCGAGGCAACGGCACAGTGAGTGATGATGCTGATGTAGCCTTCCATTACTTTCACACTGACCCATTTATCTATCTGACCTATGCATATAATGCAATCTATGATTCTCTCCAATCAGCTATCTGAACTTTCTATTTAATCCTTTTACTTTGGTTTTTTTATTTTTCTTCAAATTTTTAAATTATTATCATACAATTATACACCCCCAATTTTTTGTTTAATTGTTTAAAAAGCTACAGTTGTCAAGACATGGTTGTTTTTTTTTAGTCCTCTACATATACAGTCGAAACCGGTTAAGTCGATGGCGTTGGGGTATGAAAAATGGCGTCGAGATAACCGATGATCGAGTTAAAACGAAAACCAATATGGCGGCAAAATATTAACATGTGCTTGAAATTTCTCTATCCACATGATGTGCATTAATTAGTGATGGGACGATTAATCGGAATCGTATCGGAACCCTAATATTTCTTCACTTTTTCCTAATGTTGTAATGACCGTTCGTTTTTAAGGACCGTTTAAATATAACCATGGTGCCCACTCAGGAAAACGGGAAAAAGTCGGGAATTCTTAAAAAAAAATTCTCGGCCTTGAAAGTCGGGAAAAGTTATGACTAATCGGGAATTTTTATATATTTATGCTGAAGTAAAGGACTTTGATTACGTCTCTGTGGTCATGTTTCGATTCCATTTAATAAAAAAAAAGTTACCAGTCTGCGCATGCGTTAAAAGGTCAAATTTTTTGCCTTGCCTCGTCCCATGCCGCGTGTGGCATGGCATGTCACAGCCGCTCGCGTTTGCCGTCGAATCATCAAATTTAAAAAAATAAATAAACATATCAATATGGTAATTTTAAGTTTAATGCTTTTGACGTGCAGGATATCTGTTACTATCAGAACGCTCCCAAATTTCCTCAGTCAATCAAACTTGTAATATAAATAAAACTATTGGGGCCTTGACCGTTGATCACAGCACGCTGAGGGCTGTGTGTTAGACCTCGGCCGGCAACTAAGTCTAAGCGAATTTTTTTTAAAAATCATATATACATGTACTGGAATATTAAGAAAATGATTTGATTTCATTGTCACGCGCGTGTTAGTCACAGTCACATATCTTACTGGTAACAAAGCAACAACAAACTTTTAAAAGAATAATAATTTTTTTATTTAATTAAATAAAAAACCACGTCGATTCTCGATACAAATCTTTATTTTCATTTCTAAAGATATTCGTTTATCTTAAAAAATAAAATGATAAATGCATCAGAAAATGAATTAAGTTTAATAATAATATAACATGCACTGCGAAATAATGACGATTAACGACCTCTAACGCAATTTTCCAGTACCTCGGGTGAATACATACTCCATGGATACACGTCGAGCTAATAATTCACACACGCAAAACATCCAGTAATTTTTATTGAAATCTCGTAGAATCACACAATAGCCGGAAGTCTCAAAGAAAGCGAGATGTCAACACTGTTTTGAACTAAAAATGCCAGAGTGCATTGCTAGGCGAACCGACGAGGATCGAGCTAACCAACGTTAAGTTGCAAATTTGGCCCTCTTTTGTGCTCGAGGTATTAGGTTTCAGTGACTTAAAAAAATCGAATTAGCCGATGAGAAAATGCTAAGACAAAGAGAGAATTTGGCGGTTCCAATAAAAAACGTCGAGTTAGTTGGATGGTCGAGTTAACCGAGCTGGAGTTAAGTGGGTTCGACTGTATTTAAAACAGTTTTCCAGCCACAGCACCACGATATGGCTATGGTTTTTGTGTCTATAAAACAATTACCCATTTGCAAATCAACTAAAGTGATTTTTTAATTTTAGATTTAGTAAAATCTAATCTAATCCCATATTTATTTTTTGACAGAATGTCCCAAAGATTTTTCAGCCAGAAATCCACAGTGGTTACCTTGCCTACAGATTTAATATCAGATGTAGCTGAGTTAATAATTTAAATCCACTATAAAATAGATACCATATAATTTATCTATGCATTTGTATAGCATTAAATATAACTCAAACTCTATACTTATTTGTTTGAAAATAATGGTGTTCTAACTGATAATTACAACAATGAATCCTAAGCTAACTTATTTTAATTTTCTATATTGAATGGTTAAAGTACTGGCTTTTATTTGTTTAGGTTTTCACTTTGGCAAAGTCTGTTGTTGTATAGAGAATTTCTGTGTCCACTCTGTATGGCCACAGGAATAACAATAAGGGTTACAGAGTCAAAACTCCTTTGTAGAGCTGATGTGTAGTACAATTGAAATAACAAAATTAGTTTAGATTTCATTATTTACTGGCCTTGTATGCATGACTTGTATACATAACATTAAGAAATAAATAACTGGTGTTTAGAATAAAGATTTGTAACCAAAAGAATCATATACATGATATCACAAATAATATCATTACAGATCTCATAGCAAAACTACAACTATCTCTCTAAAAATTATTTTCAAAATAAAGCTATTTTTTTTTAAAATAAAATTTTTAAATATATTCAATAAGACTGTTTTAATTATATTTAAGTTTAATGAATAGCTCTACATGTAATTTTATTAAATTTAATTTATAATAATATATTTTTTAAACAATGTGAATGTGGCCTATTACAGCTTTTCAATTAAAGGACATTGCCCTAAACAGTTAAACAGAAAAATAATTAATTTTTAAATACATGTACTCCCACTCCCATTTGAGTATACAGTCGGACCTCGCTAAGTCGAACTTCCCTAAGTCGAAAACCTCCCTAAGTCGAAAACCTCCCTATATCGAATTAATTGTTAGGTCCCGGCCTAATTCCATAAGACTAATGTATTTTAGATCTCCTTAACTCGAAGATTTTTGGCTTCCAACCTCTGTTTGTCGAATTTTCCAAGGCGTTTGGGTTATTATTCAAGGGAGACATTTCAGAACAAATGACACTCCCACTGTGGAGGGAGTAAAGTGTGGGGGAGGGGCTTTCTCAGTGGTGTCGGTATGTCAAAGCTAAGTTGGCTTCCTTACATATGAAACATCAGACACCACCTCTCCTTCCTGTCAAGCCTTCTCGTCTGTATGGCTGTTTGCCCCCACCCCCCTCTCAATATCAACATTGTTCTTGATTAATCTGCGCATATTACGCCATTTTCCCTAACTCGAAAACTCTGTAAGTCAATTTTTTTTCGGGTCCCTTTGAGTTCGACTTAGCCAAGTCCGACTGTATTTCAATAAGTGTTTAAATCTCCCAAAATAGCCCCCAAAAAATGATTGTAAGTCAACCATTAAAAAAACAACTCCAGTACCATTTAGATATATGTACTGTATACAATTTTATCAATGAACTCGAATCAACAGGGTGATTAAAAATATGATAACTTTTCTTTAAGCAGATTTTATTTTAGTGTAGAGGATTAAAATGTCTAATGATTTACTGAACAAAAAAGTGCTTGTTCCAGGTAATGAACTTTACGGACTAATGTTTAGTTTTAATTAACATCCAATATTACAACCATTGAGGAAGTACACATTATTTTAATATGTTATTATTACTTTCTTATTATTTACTTTGTTTATTTCCAAGCTGTGTTCCTTTTATGGTCATCAATTTTTTTTATTATATATAAAAACCTATTTTATACACATGTGATGTCTATACTATAATGCTTTTTTAAAGCATAAATAAGCTTTATATTAAAACCTTTATTAGCACTTAAAAACTGGGATATGATACATAACTCAGATCCTGATTTTTTTTAGATCCATATTATAAACTTACTCTCATCCCCATTCAACTATTTTTATATAATTCCACTGACAATTTTTTCCTAATATTAAAATGTAAATTATGTTTAATGATTTGTTACACTTTTTATATAATCAAATTTAAATAAAAATACATGTGTATTTTGTATTTTATCTAAAAGCTTTATCGCAGTCCTATTCTATATGATATTATAATCAAATTTCAATTATTTCTTACATTCCACATTTTTTTAAACCAGGGGAAAGTACACTATTTTTTGTGCAGCATTTAATATGTATAACAACATGATTTTTGTGAACATTCTGCATTAGTGTATTAGACAATTTTTAACTTTGTTTTTCTTTGTAATTTGTATGCATTTATATTTTTACTTTTATCTTGAATACAGTTTTTTAGTTTTATTTGAACTATTTTTAATATCCTTAAAAAATACCATCCACATTCAGAGTTCTGATAGTAATGAAGAAAGCAACCATTTTATTTAAAAACTGTTTTCAGAATCCAGTTTATCCAGTGTCCTATTCATTGTGAGAATCAACTATGTCATTCATCAGTTATTTTCAAGTAAAATGTATCATTTATTTAATCTTTATAACGTATCCATTAATTTATTTCATGTGATCCCACCTGATTGCTATTCCACTTCATGTTATTTATTTTTTCCTTTCGAAAGTTTTCAATAAAAGCAAACCAATGTCTTTTTTAAATTCAAGTATTTCACTTCTGTAGAAAACAAAAAATTACTCTTAAACTTAGATTAGTTTTTATCAATAACATGTAAGATATAATCAAATTGAATTTTTACTTTCCTCTTTCAACTTTGACGTGATACTATTTGAGACAATAAATTTAATGAAGTAACAGTGAATTTAGAGTTTAATGAAGGTATTGTTTAAAAATGCAATTCTATCAAACACAACTTTACTCAATTCATTACCCTTCCAAGTCCTTATTTTATTTCAACTATTCACAGTTGAGAGTAAACTATGAAGGCAATTTTTCAATATGCTAAATTAGTTTTGCTCTTTAATAGAGTACAGAATATGATACGGCTATGGATCATATCTATTGTTTCAATACAAAATTTTGATTAATTATTTAAAAGATCTTTTATTTTAATATTATGTATTTTATTTATTATTTTTATTTTATATTTTTTGTTTTATTGTATGAAACCAAGTTTTTACATTTTTAAAGTTTGATATGAAGAGAGCTTTTTATATTTAATCAATAGCTATGGTGGAAATAAACTTTTTGTTTTCAAAGACTAACATTTGACAATCCTTTTCCATTAACTTTTAGTCAAATGTGAGTTACTAAAAGACTAAAATATTATTTTAAACCTTTGACTTTGATTATAATCAGCATTTATTTTCAATAAACATTAAAAATGAGCCTTGTGATTATTGTTGATTTTTTTAAAAACGAAACACTAAAATATGTCTTTCTTTACTTTAAATGTAACTTGTAAGTGAGAGATGCCTGAACCAAGGAATCCACCAGATATCCAACCAGCCAATAATGACCTACTAATTGACTGTAATTGTCCCACCAAAGAAGAGATTAGCAGGGCCATTAAACAACTCAGAAATGGAAAGGCTGCGGGACCCTGATGGCATCCCAGCAGAGGCACTGAAGGCGGACTTCGAAACCAGTGTGGAAATGCTGCACCCTCTGTTTATGAAGATATGGGAAGAGGAGCAAGTTCCTTCCGATTGGAAAGAGGGATACCTTATCAAGATCCCAAAAAAGGGAGACTTAAGCTCCTGCTAGAACTACAGAGGGATCACCCTGCCGTCCATCCCAGGAAAGGTTTTCAACCGTGTACTACTTAACAGGATGAAAAACGCTGTAGACCCTCTGTTGCGGGACGAACAAGCTGGCTTTCGCAACAACAGATCCTGCACGGATCAGATAGCGACACTGCGCATCATTCTAGAGCAGTCACTAGAGTGGAACTCGCCGCTCTATGTTAACTTTGTTGACTATGAAAAAGCCTTCGACAGTATTGACAGGCAAACCCTGTGGAGATTGTTAAGGCATTACGGGGTGCCACAGAAGATTCCTGATATAATCAGAAACATGTACGAAGGGATAAACTGCCGAGTTATCCATGGCCAGCAGGTGACAGATGCTTTCCAGGTGAAGACTGGTGTGAGACAAGGTTGCTTGCTGTCCCCATTCCTCTTCCTGTTAGCCATTGACTGGGTGATGAAAACATCTACACAGCAGAAAAGGAATGGCATCCAATGGACCTTGTGGGATCAACTGGATGATCTTGACTTTGCTGATGATCTTGCCCTTCTTGCACATACCCAACAACAGATGCAGGAGAAAACAAACATTGTCGCAGCCACTTCTGCTAGCATGGGTCTCAACATTCACAAAGTGAAGAGTAAATTCCTCAAGGTTAATGCGTCCAGTACATCACCCATTATGCTTGAAGGAGAAGCCCTTGAGGAGGTGGACAATTTTGTTTACCTTGGCAGCGTGGTAGATAAACAAGGTGGTACAGATGCGGACGTCAAAATAAGGATTGGAAAAGCAAGAGCAGCCTTCCAGCAACTCAAGAATGTTTGGGTCTCTAACAACTTAGGCAGCAAGTTAAAAGTAAGGATTTTTAACGCTATGGTAAAACCTGTGCTGCTATATGGAGCCGAGACATGGAGAACAACGGCCGTAAACCTGACCAGAATCCAGTCCTTCATCAACAACTGTCTAAGAAGGATTCTCAGAATTCACTGGCCAGACAAAATCAGCAACCAGGAACTGTGGCAGCGGACAAAACAGAAGCCCATTGAGGAAGAGATTCTCCAGAAGCGGTGGAGGTGGATTGGTCATACACCAAGAAAACCTGCTTCTAACACAACAAAGCAAGCCCTGAAATGGAACCCACAGGGTAAGCGGAAAAGAGGCCGTCCAAGAAACACTTGGCGCCGAGAATTGGAGGCAGACATCAAGAGAATTGGCCATGAATGGAAGATCCTGGAGAAGCTGGCCCAGATAGGATAGAGATGCCTGGAGGTCTCTCGTAGGTGGCCTATGCCCTTGGAGGAATCGCAGACGCCGACGATGATCGGTGGATGCCCCTCATGGACGAGAAGGCTCTGATCTGATCTGAAGTGAGAGATGTTCCACGACAAATAAGTTAGTATAAATATGCATTTTGAATATTTCAAAAAGAATTTATTCTGTTGAAAATGCACACAAAATATGGAAAATACTTTAAAATTTCTTAAAATGCATCAGTTAATCATCATCATCATCATCGCCCTTCGTCCCATCTGGGGCATAGGCCGCGAACAAAGTCTCTCCAGGCATCCCGGTCCTGCGCCAGTCTCTCAATCTGCCCCCAGCTGTGCCCGCTCATTTTTGTGTCTGCCTCCAGTTCTCTTCTCCAGGTCATTTTGGGACGACCTCTTTTCCTTTTGCCTTGGGGGTTCCATGTGAGGGCTTGTCTCACAATGCTGGATGTAGGCTTTCTGAGAGTGTGGCCAATCCATCTCCATCTGCGCTGGCGTATTAGCTCTTCCACTGGCTCTTGTTGTGTGCGTTGCCAGAGGTCCTCATTGGTGATGACATTTGGCCAGCGGATTCGGAGAATTGCTCGGAGACATGTATTTATAAAGGCTTGAAGCTTTTTAACAATGGCTGCTGTTATTCGCCATGTTTCTGCTCCATACAGTAGGACAGGCTTTACTGTGGTGTTGAATATCCTGACCTTGGTATGAAGAGTCAAGTTGTTGCAGTTCCAAACTTTTTTAGCTGTTTAAATGATGATCTTGCTTTGCCAATTCTCACTCTTACATCGGCGTCTGTCCCTCCTTGTGTGTCGATGATGCTTCCAAGGTATGTGAAGCTATCCACCTCTTCCAGATTTGTTCCTTCCAGTGTTATTGGAGTTTTGCTTGATGTGTTTATTTTAAGGACTTTGCTTTTTCCCTTATGGATGTTCAGGCCAAGGCAAGCAGAGAATTGTGCTACATCGTTGGTTTTCTCCTGCATCTGTTGCTGTGAGTGCGATATTAAGGCCAGGTCGTCCGCAAAGTCCAGGTCATCAAGTTGTTTCCATAGTGTCCACTGGATACCATTTCTCTTCTGCTCTGTAGACATTTTCATTATCCAGTCGATGGTTAGCAGAAATAAGAATGGTGAAAGCAGACACCCCTGTCTGACTCCGGTCTGTACCCCAAAAGCCGCTGTTGCTTGTTGGCCATGGACAATTCTACATGTAAGTCCTTCGTAGGAAGCCTTAATTATGTCAGTCAGTTTTTGTGGTATCCCGTAGTGTCTTAGTAACTTCCACAGGGTTGGCCTGTCAACACTATCGAAAAGCCTTCTCATAGTCAATAAAGTTGATGTATAGTGGTGAGTTCCACTCCAGGGATTGTTCCAATATAATTCTCAGAGTGGCAATCTGGTCAGTGCATGATCTATCTTTTCTAAAACCTGCTTGTTGGTCTCTAAGATGGGTGTCTATTGCGTCCCTCATTCTGTTTAGCAGCACTCTGTTAAATACTTTGCTTGGTATGGATAGCAGAGTTATTCCTCTATAGTTGGAGCAAGAGCTAAGATCTCCTTTCTTTGGGAGCTTAATGAGATGTCCTTCTTTCCACTCCGTCGGAATCTGTTCTTCCTCCCATATTTTCTTGAAAAGAATGTGTAGCATTGCAGAGCTAGTCGTAATATCTGCTGTCAAGGCTTCTGCTGGTATTCTGTCTGGACCAGCTGCTTTGCCTTTCTTTAGTTGTTTAATTGCTCTGTTTATCTCTTGTTTTGTGGGTATGCTGCAGTCTATTTCTAGGTCTTGTTCCGCTGGCTCTATGTTGAGTTTGTATTGTGGGGCTGGTCGGTTGAGGAGTTCTTCAAAATGTTCTATCCATCTTTTTTTCTGACCCTCTTCATCAGGTATAGATTTCCCATCTTTAGTTTTAACAGGTCTCTCTGGATTTTTCAACTTTCCGGATAGCTTTTTTATTGTACTGAATAGTTCTCTTGTGTTTCCATGGTAAGCTGCCTCTTCTGCTTCAGTTGCTAGTCCTTCTATGTAGTTCTTTTTATCTGACCTTATACTACGTTTAACGTCTTTATTGGCTTCTGCGTATTCTGCTGATGCTCTAGCTTTTTCAGTTCTGGTGCGGCTGTTGTTGAGATTTGCCTTCTTCTTTTTCCTCTGTTGGATTTTCTCCATGGTTTCATTAGAGATCCATTCTTTATGCGTTTGTTGCCTTGGACCCAACACTTCTTCACAGGTGGTCGTAAGTATTTCTTTGAAGCTTGTCCAGTTTTGGTCAACTGTTTCTTCGTTGCCAAGTTCTTGTAAGATCTGGAATTTGTTTGTTAGCGTAAGTTTGAACTCATTAAGTTTTGGTCCCCCTTTCAAAAGAGTAGTGTTAAAACGTTGGCGCTTGCTTCCCTCACTTGTCCAATTCTTTTTCAATTTGAGCCTTAGTTGGGCAATCAGTAGATGATGGTCTGAGGCTACATCTGCCCCTCTTTTTACCCTTACATCTTGGAGAGATCTTCTAAACTTTTTGCAGATACAGATATGGTCGATTTGGTTAGCCGTTGACATATCTGGTGATATCCATGTTGCCTTGTGGATATTTCTATGCATGAAGAGACTTCCACCAATGACCAGTCCATCTGCAGCACATAGATCTGCTAGCCTTTCACCATTATCGTTCATCTCTCCGAGGCCATTTGTTCCCATGCATTCTTCATATCCATTATTGTTGCTGCCTATTTTTGCATTTAGGTCGCCCATTAGAATAATCACATTGCTCCTAGGACACTTTTGGATAAGGGTTCTCAGTCTGTTGTAGAAGTCCTCTTTGTCCTCTTCTTTACTGTCGTTAGTAGGAGCGTATACCTGAAGAAGATCCATATTGACTTCTTGCTTTTTGGTCTTAAATCTTGCGGTGATTATTCGGGGACCATGGGCTTCCCACCCTAAAAGGGCGTTCTGGGCAGTTTTGGAAAGCATGATTGCTACTCCTTGGGTGTGGGCTGCGTTTTCTTCATCATGGCCTGAATATAGTAGCAGTTCTCCTGTGCTGAGCTTCATCTGACCTGAGCCAGTCCATCGGGATTCACTTATCCCTAGGATGGCTAGCTTGTACCGTTGCATTTCGGTAGCAACTTGGGCAGTTTTTCCAGCTTCGAACATGGTCCTTACGTTCCATGTTCCTAAGTTGGTGGTGGTCCTAGTGGAGAGGATGGTTGTCTGCCGGGTGGTTTCCAGTTGGCTTTGGCCACCCAGCTTCATAAGTTCTCTGTTACGAGACCCATCATCTCCAAGGTCCGAGTTTCCTATTTTTTTCTTTGTTCACGTTTTTATAGCAAGGCTTTTTTTTTACGGGAAGGGATGCTAGCCCTTCGCACAACCCTCCTCCTCTCTCACCCGGGCTTGGGACCGGCTACGGCGGAGTTATCAGTTAATAAATAGAGGTAAAAAAAAAGATTTTTAAAAACCACGTTTTTATAAGTGTACTAAAAAGAAGAAAATAATTTAAAACTAATAAGTTCAAGTACTTTCATATAATATGACTAAAAACGTGGGGCGGCTGTTTGGTATAAAAATTAAACATTTATAATTAAGAAGGCAAAAAAGATATCTATAAGTGAGAGAATGAGTGAACTGCATATGTAAAACCTCATAAGCGCCCGCCCAACGTTTTAGTCATATTATATGAAAGTACTTGAACTTACATGTATTAGTTTTAAATTATTTTCTTCTTTTTAGTACACTTATAAAACTTTGTTTTTAAAAATCTTTTTTTACCTCTATTTATTTTATTATTTTTAGTCCATTTACAAAAACGTGGTTTTTAAAAATATTTTTTTACCTCCATTTTTTAAAATTACCAAACACCTCACCAGCGCCCGCCCAACGTTTTAAAAACACAGTGATGTGGTCACGGGGTGAACTCATGGATGTCAACAAAAGCAGATGGTACAGATGCTTATATATAGATAAACTAAAAAGTTCAATAATTTAATAACGGTAAATTCGATTGATCTGAAATTTTGACACAATGCATTGTCATCCAAGATCTATCTGTGGTAAAATTTTGAGATCTCTAGGACCATCAGAAGTGGTTTAATTTTACGTTGGCAGATTTGAAAAATTGTTGACAGATGAACAAATCCACAGGAACGAAAGCGAGTTAATAAGACGTGGTTAAAAAAAGATATTGGTGTAAGCTTACTGAGTGTCCAAAGTATTTGAATTGCATGTAGATGAAAAAATGGCCCCCATCAATAACACCCCAGACAAAAGTCTTCCAAACATGGTCACAGACAGGTGAATCTAGGAAGAGGTTTGGATAGATGTAAAATTTATATGATTACTTAAGGTAATTTCCTAAAAAGGTCGTAAATTAAATTTTTTATTTTCTTATTTCTTTAGCTTACAATTTTACAATTATTTACAAGAAGTTACAATCCGAAATTGACTGAATTGGGTGTTTTAAAAAGTTTTTCCTTAATTTAGTGTGTCACCCATTTGTGGGAGAAAAAGGAGTACCAAAAAAAAAGTGTGGAAGTATGTGGCTGAAAGTTTTTTTCATGGATCCTTTTATCTTGAATTTTATTGGTGAGGAGCCTATTAAGAGAGCTTTTTTTTTCAAGGACTCAAGTGTTAAGGCCTCTTTTGTTAGGGGTGTTTTGACCGGTCTTTTTTTTGGGGGGGGGGCAAGGGTTCCTTTATCCTAGGCCAAATTGACTGCCCGCAAATATATTCAGGATTCACTAGCCTGACGGAATCAGCAACCTGGAACTGTGGCAGTAGACAAGGCAGAAAATGATAGAATAAGAGATCCTCCAGACTGGAATAACTGAATAACATTTCAAACATGAAAGAGTGAATTCATTATATTCTTTCAAGCTTAGATTATTCTTAGATAATACTAATAGTGACTTAAAAAGAAAAATAAACAGCTGACAATTACAATCTGTTTCTATTATATTTTAATACTAAAAACTAAAACTAAAAAATTCACAATGACAAAGTTGTGAAAGATAATGAGAAAGTACACATAATTTCGAACCAATTAAAGTACTTATTATACTCTTGAAACTCTCGAATATTTAGAGTTTCGGTGACTCACTATGATTCTTTAATGTTGTTCACACGTTTAAACTTAAATTTAACTTCAGTTTAAATTGAAAATAAACACTACATGTATATTAAATGATTAAAAATATTTATTTCAACCTAAAATATAAAATTAAAAAAACAATAATTACTCCCTTTCTTGCAATTAAAGCTTTAAAATGGCGGCTACTGCAAATAAGAAACCCATAAACAAGCCAGTTTGCAAGTACGGCAATAAATGTTATCGCAAAAATCCACAACATATACAAAATTATAGCCACCCGGACGAAGATCAAAACGATAATACGGTAAACTTATTAATAATATTAAACTTTTTGTAGTAATTAGCCAATCTATACAACGTTTAACTAATACCGAATACTGACAGTAGGCGTAATGAGTAGTGTAGTCACTGTAGACTGTTGCACTGTAGTCAGTCTGTAGCATAGTCTGTAGACTCAGTAGGCGTAGGCCGTAGGGCTCAGTCAGTAGGCACTCACTAACTAATCATCTCTCTGAGAGTCTCATATAAAAATAAATTATAATTTAAATATTAAATCGATTATAGAAATTTCAACATAATAAACTGTAAGTTACTGTAAGTGTAAGTTAAGTTAAAAATGAAATCAATTTCCAATGCCAATGTAGGTACTCCAACTCAAAATTTCAAATACATCTGACATATACAAACAGCTTATAATAGGAAAGAGCTTGCTTTCAGCTTTCCAATGACACCAAAAACATTCTTCTATCTCTGATAGGAAAGAATTTATGATTTTTTTAGTGAATTATTTTTCCTCCTTATTTACCTTTGTATTTAATTCTAAAAACTGTGACTGTGATCAAATTTTAGCTCTTCCCTGAGTATTTTGTTCATAAATTTGTCATTAATGAAGTTAGAGCCCTGCAATTTGGGGGATATATTAATAACACATTCTTAAACAAAAAATAACTCATGAGTTGTGAATTAATTAAATATATTTTATAAAACATGCCCATATAAGCACAGCGGGTCATTGCGACAAACGTCCTGAAATTCAGTTATACTACAAAATATTATAACTTTTAAACCAACAAACCCATAACTGTAAAATTTTCAGTACAAACAGACAATACCCAATTAAAATTAATGCAAATAAAGTTATTCATTAAATTTTAATCTGATAATTTATGCATATTTTTTTGAAAAACCTACATTGAAAACCGAACACGGCAGAGAGAATTCACATTTAAATGTTTAACTTTGAGACTACTAAAGCTATTGCAATGAAATTTTTAGCACAAACAGATAATGTCTATTTGAAATAAATGCAATGAAAAATTTATGAAATATAGATCACATAACTTGCATATTTTTATTTTTAAAAAATTAATGGAAAACCGAAGACGGCCGAGACAATTTACATTTAAATTTATAACTTTTAGACTACTAAAGCTATTTCAATGAAATTTTCAGTACAAACAGATAATGTCCAGTTAAAGTTAATGAAATTTTTTAAAATGAAATATAGATTAGATATTTTTGCATATTTTTATTTTTTTAAAAAAAATATTGAAAACCGAACACAGCCGAGACAACTTACAATTAAATTTATAACTTTTAGACTTCTAAAGCTATTTCAATGAAATTTTCAGCACAAACAGATAATGTCCAGTTGAAATTAATAAAAAAAATAATAATTATGAAAGTGTTTAATATTATTTATGCATTAAAAAAAAACAAGTGAATTGAAAACCGAACACTGCCGAGACAATTTACATTTAAATTTATAACTTTTAGACTCCTATTACTACTAAGGCAATTGCAATGAACTTTTTAGAACACAATATAATAATATATTTTCAACTTTTTTTAATGGAGGTAAATTTATAACTGTCTGGTCCTGGTCAACAATGTTTGAAGTTGTCTCATGCATCTTTGGTTTCCTTTTTTTGGGACTAAATTCACAAGTCACAAGGAATAATGATAATTTTTAATTATGAAAAATAACAATAAAATAAGTACTACTACTTCTTCAAAACTACTGACTTAACTAACTACATGTTACTGTTATATTATATGAATTTGCATGATTTACTATGTCTATATGAATGAATGATATGACATTCATTTTCATAATCATAAGTTCTTCTTTGTCTTTGTTAATTATTAATACATAGGTTAAGTGGCCAACTTATTTTCCAAGATTTAAAAAAATTGGTAAATAAGTTTTTAGTTATTTTAATTAATGACCATAAGGTAGCTATCTATAAAAAATAAACTTTGATTTAATTTGTTTTAAACGTGGAAAAAAAAGTAATAATGATACCAATATTTACATTAGTGATAAACTATTTCCGGTAGATCAACAAAACAAAATGGCGGAAAATCGGCTAGTTTGAATTTTTTTAAATTTTCCGCTAACTCTCATTAAGTCAGACTGAGATCAATAGTCTTGAAATTAAGTGAATCATTTTAAGCGATATTAAAACTATGCATCACTGTAATTTGCAGGCCCGTCAAAGATTTAACAAAAACAGAATAAGACAGTAAAGTCACTTATTCATTGTTTACTTAAAAAATGGTAGTCTTAGCGTGGTCGGATTTCCAATCTATTTATACCGCTGTGACCGGCATTCACTGCGGATTTGAATTAAACGAACAAAGTTCATTTATTTTTAGAAATGACGAAAAAGAACGAAACAACCCGACATCTACCGAAAACGAACAGCGCGAGCTCATCACAGCGATCGCCGCTGTCCAGCCCGCGTTTTTTTCCTGCCCGCTACGGGAGTATTGGAGTGCCTAGCCAATGCTCTATCTTTATTTATTATTAGTATATTTTAGTATAACAGTATATATTATATAGTTTTATAATAATTATCTATATATATAATTCTCTTCATGGTCGGACCCTGCGAGGCAACAAGCTGCAAGTATGTGCAACAGAGCATGACGAATGACCCTCGCTCGGGTCAACTGTTTGCAAGCGTGGTGGGATGAAATGGAAAAAAAGAGGGAGTGGGTGGCAACAATGCACTTGCGTTCACTTGCATTGTTCCTTCACAGTAAATGTGAGATTCGTAGTGTACTTGTTATCACGTCCGCCTCATACGTTGATGGTCCTGGGTTCAAGCCCCAGCGAAAACATTGTTTTTTTTTAATTTTTAAAAATGTCTGTTTGTGCCCGTTCTTTTACCCCTTTATTGCCAACATACCCCTTTATTGCCAACACTAGCTGAACCCGCGGCGTAACATACGCCGCTAATGATTTAGTGACGGGTGAAGACTTCCTGAAAGACACAGTTGTCAAAATGGGATGGGTTTGGGCAAACAACTGTGAGTGAATGAAAAGTAGGAACTCTGGAGAGACCCGCAGCGTAGCATACGCCGCAGACTTGCTCATAATAGACAGTGCAAAGAACGAATGGGGGGGGGGTGAGAGTACAGACACAAAAAGCAGCACAAAGTAAGTAAAAAATAGCGAGTAAACATGGAGACAAGCACACTGAGGTTGTTGTTACCCGCCTCCCATTTAATACTACAATCCCTTAAACATAAACTGATTGGCTGACCCTAGCGAGGGTTAGTCATATTTAGGGTTGTTAATTGTGTGTTGTTGTTTTGTGTTTTTTTTTGAAAACCGATTATCGATTACATGCACACTGAGGTTGTTACCCGCCTCCCATTTAATACTACCATCCCTTAAACATTAACTGTGATTCGCCGACCCTAGCGAGGGTTAGTCATGTTTAGGGTTGTTAATTGTGTGTTGTTGTTTTTTTAAACCGATTATCGATTACGTAACTCTGATTTTAAACCGATTATCGTTTTATAGCTCCCTTCATAGAAGTTAGGGGTCTACCGAATTTCGCCTGCAAACGTCTCGTCGAAACCAACAATGAGTTGGCAGTTCAACCGACGTTCACTCGCGTTGTTTTGATTTCTTCGTGCTGTAGTTTGTGTCCGTTATTACTCCACTTTCTTTGCACTCTCCATGAGCAAGTCTGCGGCGTATGCTACGCCACGGGGTGTCTAGTAGTATATAATTACTAGAATATTACAGACTATATTATTAGTATTAGTATTAGTTATTGAGATCTGAGACTCTGAGATTCGTAAATGTATAACATATAAACAGGGTATTAGTTACTAATTTAAGAGCCTGATTGCAGTCTCACCCCCATTACTTTATTTTTTGACTCTGAGATTCGAATTTTCAATGTACAAGGACGAGTTTGTCATTTGGATTTATGTAAGGAAGTGTCTACTGAACTCTACTGCCACTGCTATGACTAGTCGTAACAGTATTTTACTGGCTACTGTTACGACTAGTCGTAAAAATATGCTATGTGACTATGTCTATGTACTTACAGTTACGACTAAATGCGACTAACGCTATTACTATTATGCTAATACTAATACATTACAAATGCAGTGGGGCCCGCTTAAGTCGACGGCCTCGGGGTATGAAAAATGGCGCCAAGATAACCCATCACCGACTTGAATGAAAACCAATATGGCGGCAAAATATTAACATGCGCTTGAAATTTCTTTATAATTATAAACATGATGTGCGTTAATTAGTGATGGGACGATTAATGATTTAATCGGAATTGTATCGGAATATCGGGGCCCTAATATTTCTTCACTCTTTTCTAAGGTTAAGACCGTTCATTTTTAAGGACCGTTTAAATATAACCGTAATAACGTAATGGGGGTGAGACTGCAATTTAAATATAACCCAGGGTTCCCACTCAGTTGGGAATTCTCTTAAAATAATTTTCCCAGTCTGAAGGTCGGGAAATAGTCAGGAAAAGTTATGACTAGTCGGGAATTTATATATACTTAAATATATATTTTGCTGAAGTAAAAGTAAAAGGACTTTGATTACGTCTCTGTAGTCTTGTTTCGATTCAATTTAATTTTTAAAAAAGTGACCAGTTTATAATTGTCTGCACATGCGTTAAAGGTCAAATTTTTCGCCTCGCCTCATGGCGCGTGTTTGCAATGCCCGTCGAATCGGCGAATTTAAAATAAAAATAAACTTATCAATATGGTAATTTTAAGTTTATTGCTTTTGACGTGCAGGATATCTGTCACTATGAGACCGCACTCGAATTTCCTACGTCAATCAAATGATACGTGTAACTTGTAATATAAATAGTAAAAAATGCGGCCTTAACCTTATCAGAATTCGACCTACAACAGTGATGGCGTGTATATTATATATCTACTAGAATATTAAGAAAATGATTTGATTTCAGCGTCACGCGCGTTAGTCACAGTCACGTATCTTACTGGTAACAAAGCAACAACAAACTTTTAAAAGAATAATAATAATTTTTTATTTAATTATATAAAAACCACCGTCGATTCTCGATACAAACCTTTATTTTCTTTTCTAAAGATATTCGTTTATCTTAAAAAATAAAATGATTAATGCATCAGAAAATGAATTAAGTTTAATAATAATATAACATGCACAGCGAAATAATGGCGGATTAAAGACCACTAACGCCGATTTTCGAGAACCTGGTGAATACATACTAATTTACACACGGAATAAAATTGAAAGTAAATATATCCAGTAATTTTTATTGAAATCTCGTAGAATCACACAATAGCCGGAAGTCTCGAAGAAAGCGAGATGTCAACACTGTTTTGAACTAAAAATGCCAAAGTGCATTGCTAGGTGAACAGATGGGGATTGAGCTAACCGAGTGGTAATCTTCCTTGCAGGTTGAGCCATGCTTTACACAAAGGTACTTGTTGCACATAGAGCACCTGACGTTGGTCTTGACCTTCTTGTGTGGGTTGTCCTTGTTTGCTACACCAGGGTGTGCTCTGTTGTATTGAAGGTGTTTTTCCAAGCAGACAGTGCAGACATGATTGGAAGCAGTCGCTTCTGGAATTTCAGGCCAGTGGTTGCCTGGTGTGTGGCGTTGGGGGCATGGTACCATTTGTCCTCGGCGAATGGCTGTTGAGCGGTAATTACCAATCAGGTCAATGCAGAGTTTCTGGATATATCTTGTGTAAAGCATGGGCTTTTTGTCAGCTGCTTCTTGTTTAGACACATAGATAACAAATGAATTGTAGCAGGCCCACATAAAGAATTTGATGAAAAGGCGACCGGGCCACCGGTAATGACGGCGTGAGCGATGGAGGCGCGTCATTTGATCATTTTTGCCACAACGGCCCATGTGGCGATTGTAGTCCTGGGCGAGCTGTAGCATCAGAACTTCATCAAGTGTTCCATCTTTGTTTCTTCTGTTTGCTACTCCTATTTGTTTTGGGTCATGAAAGTTTGAGATGAATGTAATTGGCCTCCGATCCTGCCATACCATACAGGTTATGCTGCCCTGACATCGATAGCGACTTTCACCTCTCGCAAGCTTGGCCAACTTCTTCAAGGGCAATAAAAATCAACGTAATCACTAACTCACTGCTTTTTTCAAGGAAGAAACCATTTGTAAACACTAATCTTGCAGCAAATGCGAGATTTAACGATGATTGACTGTTATTTTTAAATCCCTTATATTAACTTCACCGCCGTCTCATTCGTCGTCCCGTGGCGCACGTCCGCCCGCGGAAAAATAAAAGTTGAAAATGACCCACTTCCAGTGAAGCCATCGAGCTGAAATTTGGCACATGGACCCGTCTCACCTAACAATGCATCGTATCAAAATTTCAGATCGATCGAACGTACCGTAATTAAATTAATACATATTTAGTTTATCTATATAAATCACTATTTAGAAAAACAAAAGTCGAAAATGACCCACTTCCAGTGAAGCCATCGAGCTGAAATTTGGCACACGGACTCGTCTCACCTAACGATGCATCGTATCAAAATTTTAGATCGATCGAACGTACCGTAATTAAATTAATGCATTTTTAGTTTAAAAATCTATATAAATCACTATTTAGAATGTTTAGTCATCGTCTGCTAGAGTTGACCTAGTTTTAAAGCCAAGGGAGATAATTTCGATTTCAGTCTGTAAACGTTTGTCACTTTTGAACATAATCAATACTTTTAGTTATGTCTCATATATAAGGGATTTATAGTCAAAAACTTTGTTTTTACTGGGTTGTTTAATTAGTACTTCTTCAAGGGATGTCCCAAAAACCTAGAATTCGGTAACTCGTTATATAGTAATTAAATCTATTACCTAAAATCAGGTAACTCGACCTGGTCGGGCTAATTAGATCACATTTTGTTAATTTACTCACTGCAGCTCTGGACAATGGGTCACACAATTCAATATACAGTTGAATCTTTAGTCATTTGGCGCATTAAAAAAACTTTTTGAAAACTAATATAAGAGCTAAGATTTGGATTAAAATGACAATGACATATTTCAGAATAAGAATGAAGATAAAACCAGAACAGTTAAAACCAGCAATGAAACCAAAAAGAAAAGGACTATTAATGATTTTTTCAGTTCGTCAAAACATTCAGTATCAGATTCAGGTAAGAAATACTTTTTAAAATAAATTATGTAGAAATACATTCCAACGACATAAGTTCCTTTTTTTTAAAAAAGAATCTTGGACATAGAAATTTAACAGATTTCCCACAAAACAGAAACAAACTAACCTTGTCATATTTTTTTCAAGTTACTGAATAATCATATGTTTATCAACGAGCCCCGGTGAAAGGCCCCACAATCAAATAAATTTACATTGTTTTAGTTGGGGCAGTAAATACTCAATCACTTTTATTTTGAAAAGGTTATTTCACAAATTTCTTATATTCACACATCTTTTTTTCCCATTCGATTGCAATACAATTTTTAAAATAAAATCTATACAGACGAAGACACTGTTCCTCCCCCTGAGAAGAAAGGAAAATCAGAAAAAAATTCCAAAACTGTTACTGCTGAAAATCAAAAAGGCATGGAGAAATCTTCATTGGATTCAGAGGATGAAGAATTAGATGTGCCTCCGAATTCTCCAGAGGATATTAAACAGAGCATAAAAGACAAATATTTGGTTGAAATGCCTGCTGATTTTTACCTATTCTGGGATTTTTGTAAAACTCTTAAGCCAGGAAATCCTGAAAGTAAGTTTTTAAAATGTCAGAAGTCATTGGTACTTTTAAGAATTAAACATTTTACTTACCAATGTTCTTTGCCATAATGTGTTATTTTAGAGGGGATGACCCAAAATGTTAAATTACAAAATTTGACAGAGCTTAAACAAAAGACTAGAATATCAGCAGCGCAGCTTGTCACCAGGCAAGCAGACTTGTATGAGTCAAAGTGGAAATATTGTTAAAGGGATATAATAAGTTTACTGCATTTGGTTACAGTAAGTTACACTGACTCCTGATACTACTAAGCATAGGATGCGTAACTTGGTAAAATTCATGTACCAGTACTCCCTGTGTTGCCCAAAATTTAGGAAAAGCTGGTTTGACATGACATAATTTCAGTTAATCGTTTTGTATTTATAAATTATGTAAATAACAGCTTGTGTGGGTTGGTGAAGGTTGACAGCTATGTCATTAGTATGCATGGAGGCCGCACCAAAAAAGTATGTCATTTAGGGATGGAGGACTCAAATTTGAAGGGTTGAGTTTGAGGGATAAATAAATGGCACCTACTAAAGCTTTTTGGACAGATATCAATATTGGCTAGTTTTAAGGACACACAACTGAACTGTTAACATTATGAAGTTAGATACTGAGATAAGTATTTCTTTTTAACATTTAATATTTATTCATACTTGTAGGTGCACTGGAAGAAGCACTAAACCTGTCATTGGTGGGACCATTTGATATCCTTGGTAAAAAGCACAAACTAATTACTAAAAATAAACACGGAAGGCGTCCTAATTTTCTTCTCCACTACCGATATTTCTATGATCCACCTGAGTTTCAGACTGTCATAATTTCTAAAGATGATTCTAAATTTCACCTTGGCTATTACAGGTAAAAATAATTAGTGACTGATAAATTGATTTTTATAGTACTGAAACTTAGTATATAGCATTGCACTCTTTTTAAATGATTGCCTCTTGTGTTTAGGGTGTTTCAATTTGATTCAACTCACACACTAATGGAACATAATTTATTCATTCAGACTTATTTGTACATTTTACAAATGCTAAAAAATAATTTTATCACTGAAATGTTTTTTTTTAAACATTAAAAACATTTAATATTTATTATGAATAAGGATTGGAAAATTAATATAATATATCATTTATCACATATAAATTTGAATACAATTAACAATCAGTGCTCTAAGGACTGGATATTGGCCCCCCTAAATGCTTAAAATTTCACTTTTAACATTAGAGCTTTGTAATAAACTAGATATTTCAATACTGTTAAAAAATTATTGATCTGAATTGATTGATCAATATATGAGATCACTTCAGTGTTGAAAGCGGTTTCTTCGAGTCGGAACAATAATGGAAACCACTGCTGTATGTAAGACCTTTTCCAGAGGTTCATAGTTCATAGTAGGTTGGGCTTTCAAGAGGTGTGTCATGAGTCCCTGAGATCTGCAGTCCTTAGCAATGCAGGATACAGACTTTCTCTTACTAATGTGTGGCACCGGGTGGAATCTTCTCAATGTGACCCCAGGAAGTATCCTCAATTCAGCTACTAATGTGTGGCACCGGGTGGAATCTTCTCAATGTGACCCCAGGAAGTATCCTCAATTCAGCTACTAATGTGTGGCACCGGGTGGAATCTTCTCAATGTGACCCCAGGAAGTATCCTCAATTCAGCTACTAATGTGTGGCACCGGGTGGAATCTTCTCAATGTGACCCCAGGAAGTATCCTCAATTCAGCTGCTAATGTGTGGCACCGGGTGGAATCTTCTCAATGTGACCCCAGGAAGTATCCTCAATTCAGCTGCTAATGTGTGTTTCCAGCTATATGTGAAATGTCTGAAGAAGATAGGGAGCAAATTTTTAAAATGGTCATATGTTGACATCTTTTTTCTAACAACAAAATCATTTAAGGGGGCACAATCCTGATTATAAATGTCATCTTTATGGATGTATGTAAGACAATCATCAATGATGGCAAAGGATTTCCTGAAATAAAAATTAAATTATTATGAAAAAGGTGGATTTATTGATGTATATATCCATCCATCTGAACAATGAATTGTGTGGCAGTTACATATTATATAAATGGCTAAGCACAAAGATCATACTAATTAATTCCTACTAGATTGATGAAAAGAATTTCATTAAAAGTCACTATATGAAAGTTCAATTTTAAAATAGAAGACATAACTCTTTAGACACAATTTCTCAGCTTTAACTACAAACACATGATGTTGTTAAATTAATTAACATGGATAACTTGAACTTGCACAGATCATTTCCTCATACTACCACCATGTATATTTAAGATTATACATCTCATAATTTCTCATTGACTCCATCTTGTACTTGATCAACACCATCAAAAAAACAAGTGTCATTAAGGGGGAAATGAAGACAATATCAATAACAAGTTTAATTTCCAGCCTGTTTTCATGACACACATGCAAGCATTTTTAGCAGGGTTTTTTAAAAAAAAACACAAAAACCCACTTATATTTTTTTGCATTGCTTATGGAAAAAAATTAGCTCTCTTTTACATATTTTACTTATTGTTTAAAATACAATAAATACTTGTTGAGTTAAATAACAGTAAATAAATTTCCTTAATCTTGCTAAACATGACTTTTATGTATAATTTTTTAAGAGATGACCCCAAGGAAGCTCCAGTATTTGTGGCCAGCAGTTCTCCGGGTGAGAACCCTAAAGAAAAGATTTATCAGTGTGGAGAAAATGTATTTGCTGCTGTCCAGTGAGTCAATACAATTTATATTTGCTGCTGTCCAGTGAGTCAATACAATTTATATTTGCTGCTGTCCAGTGAGTCAATACAATTTATATTTGCTGCTGTCCAGTGAGTCAATACAATTTATATTTGCTGCTGTCCAGTGAGTCAATACAATTTATATTTCTGATTTGATTAGGGAAAACAGATTTTAAATTGTGAATATGAGCCTCTTGAGCTTTTAAAGATTGATTTTAATTTGGGAAGCTTCTTTCTGATAACTTATGGTCATTTTCCTCAAAAGCACGTTATTGATTTCTTTGTTATAATTGTAAACAGGGAGCTATTAAATTTGTTCTTTTACTAGTGTATAAAAGATAATTTATAGATTTTTTTTTCTTAAGAACTTTAAGAAATGAATAGCATTTTAGACTAGAAATATGGCACCAAAAAATTGTGGCTAGAAATACCCCAAAAAGCTCTTAGAAATTTCCCATCTACTAACTTAATAAAACGTGCATTCAAGTAACTCACTTACCTAATATAAAAATCGTAACTTGTACTAACCCTAAATACTGGTCTGTCCGAATTGGCACACCTTAACACACTTTTTTCACGCTCCTGAATTATATTAATCACTGTATCTTTTACACTACATAATGAAAACAAAAAAATGTAATAAACGATAAATGCACTTGTAATTTTAAATCTCATTTATCCCTGATATTGAGAATTTAATTACATTTTTGTTGTTATTTTATAATTTTAACATTAATTTTACCAAGTGCTAAACAGGCATGTCATGTCATCAGGAGAATTAAAGCATATTTTTATATATGTTCAATGGTTCCTATGTGTTTCCCCTCAGTGACCTGGCTTGCAGAAAGCTGAAATCAAGCACAGGGCCAGCAAAGCAGAAGCTGGAGCAGATAATTAAATCTGTTAAGGAAGCAGCGGGAAAAAATGACCTGCCTCTGGCCATGACCACCAAACGTATTAAAGATAGGCAAAAGAAGGTTGTCTCCCCTACCTTCCACGGTGCAGGAATTGTTGTTCCTGTTGATGCGAATGAGGTTGGATACAGGCCAGTCCCTGAAACACCAGGCAAGATATTACTGCTTTGGTATACATAATCCCTTACAGCTCATGCTATTTTAACAGCTTTTTTACATGAAAGCCCTTATTTTATTTCAATCCTATTTCAATCATTTAACCCCTTTAATCATGGCCCTACATTTTATTTTTCAAAGGTATTTTTCATTGGTAGGGGCAGGAGTCAATAAATACCATCGCCCAACCCTGGGTAGGGGCAGGAGTCAATACCATCGCCCAACCCTGGGTAGGGGCAGGAGTCAATACCATCGCCCAACCCTGGGTAGGGGCAGGAGTCAATACCATCGCCCAACCCTGGGTAGCATTAATATTATAGCTTAGAAACTTTTAATATACTTTTTGCATAAAAAGAAAAGATTGGTACTTTTAATACATTTTATGCAGTTAATTCCATTTGAAATGGAAAAAAATTATCTTGTGAAGATTGGTTCTCAAAGAATTTCTGCACATTAATTGTTTTTCTTTTAGTCATAGGAAATATTTTTTAATTGGTTTAAATAGAGAAATCGCTTGATTATTAATTTAATAAAACACACTTAAATTATTAATTATATCAAATAATTTAATTATTTTTATAATTTTGTTCATGTACATTCTTAAAAATACTGTGCTCAGTGCTACACAACTTCACACCAATAGCATTTCCCGAAAATAAGACCCTTAATGAAATCATTAATTTTCCTTGAACCATCAATAATTCAGCTGCTCTGAGAGGAATGCTAAAAAAGATTACAGAGAGCAAGACTGATGCTGAAAGGGACAAAAGTTTGGACCCACTTCAGGAGCTAATCACCCTGGTCCAGTTCGCCAATGATGAGTGCGACTACGGTGAGGGCCTGGAGCTGGGCCTGGATTTGTTCAGCTACGGCAGCTGTGTCCTCCACCCACAGATTGCCTCCCTCCTTCCTCTGGCTTACCAGCTGCTGCATCGACAGGCGTTTGGCCAAATTATTGAGGCTCATTTGAAGTGCAGGCGTGGCCCGGAAGAGTGTGTGAATGAGTTGGCTGTATGATAGAAGATGGTTCTTGTCAGGTGCCGGTGTACGAGTTCCCCCAGGGTAGCCATCAGTTACCCTCCTTGATTTGGGTCATTTTGAACCCGGAGTGGAGAAATGTGTGAATGGGAAGACCACAAGCTATGTGTGTAAATGGTTGAGTCATGACATGGGCGTGTCATTGGTTTGGCTATGTTAGATGTGTGTAAATGGTTGAGTCATGACATGGGTGTGTTGTTGGTTTGGCTATGTTAGATGTGTGTAAATGATTGAGTCATGACATGGGTGTGTTGTTGGTTTGGCTATGTTAGATGTGTGTAAATGATTGAGTCATGACATGGGTGTGTTGTTGGTTTGGCTATGTTAGATGTGTCATTTTAGCTATATGTCTATAGCTTTGCTTTACCAGACACATTTGACATTGGCCTGGCCCTCTGAGAGGTGTGTGTGTGAATTAAATTTGTGAGTGAGGTTGTGGATCAGATAATGATACCACAGGAGCAATATGATGGATCTATTTATCATAGCAATTTTTAACAGGGGCATTGTAAGAATTAAACAAAGTATATTTAACATTTTATAAATATAAATGATCAGATAATTTTTAAAACTTAAATATTTGTTTGCTTTTGAAAAATGTTATCCTTTCAATTTAATGTGCTTAATTCATCAATAAAAATTTTTATTCTGGTTTGCTCTGTAATTTGAGAACTTTAAGAATCAATTGATGACTTCTCAGCAGAAATTTTCACCAACATTCATAGTAAATTTAACTAACAAAATCATGAAATAGCAAAAAATCATCTTATTATTAGAAATCTGAATAATGTAATTTAAAGTAATTTTGAAAACTTCAAATCCATTGACGTAAAGAATGGATCACAAAAATGGAAAAGTTTTGTTAAAACTAGCAAGGATTATCTCCCTTATTGACCGAATTCCTATATGAGCTTTGATAACATTAAAAGGAAGAAATAATTATCTCCCTTACTATTGGCCACAAATTTGCGAGCTTGAATACTTTGATAACAGTAACGTAGAATAACCATTAGCTGTTTTTTAATACTATAATCAATCTAGAATCGAGTAACTGTTTCTTTTTGTATGGCACCATGTCATTTATTAAAACATATTCCCAGTGTTTCTTTAATGGGCTGGTGCAAAATGTAATGAGGAAGGGAGGAAGGAGGCACAGTAATAACTCCAAAAGAAAATCTATCATTTTAATGACAATGTGATAGAATCAAAGCAGCAGCCCCAAGTCTCAAGAAACATAATCAAAATATTAATTTTGTTAACGTGCAATCTACATCACTTGCTGGTGTCAGGATGCATGTCCTCCTTCCCCATGACTGATGTGAGATGGCATTGATGAAGTAGAGAGACCAGACCCGCTCCCCCCACCCCATGACTGATGTGAGATGGCATTGATGAAGTAGAGAGACCACCCCACGACCTGTATTTCTTGTTTGCCTGTCGTGCGAGGGTCATTCTCTTCATCCTCGCCATTTGCTATGGCAGCTTGGTGAGTCCTCTGGTGGCTTGAAAGACCAATCTTTGGCCGAAAGGTGCGTCCACAGGTCGGACAATAGATGGCTGGGATGTCAGGTGGGTTTCGAGCACGATCTTTCCTGGCATGTCTTTAGGACAGGGCAGCCTGTTGTCTGTTTGCTTCTCAAGTTGCTGTGCCGTTTGGTATAAAAATACATTAGTTCATAGTTCATCATAATAATTTATGTAGCGTAGTCGACCAGCAAGCACCTGGGTCCGCAGCGCTTTACATACAAATAGTGAGACAATTAATGATCAATTCTTTCAATGTTAAACATTCACATACTAAATACAACAATCGACATATAATAAATACAACAATTGACATATAATAAATACAACAATTGACATAATAAATACAACAATCAACATATAATAAATACAATAATAATTAGTGGTCTACCGATATGCATTTTTGCCATTACCGATATTTTTTTTGCCGATTTGAGTATTTGTTGGGACAAAAACCAGCGGTCATATTTGATGACGTCATTCCTAAATTTATCACTCGTAATTATTATTATAAATAATATAATAGTCCAAGTCACTGGCTGGCTGGATGTGGAACGATGTACAACAGTCTATAGCAGTTGAAAAATCGTGTGATGATTAGCACTGTAAAAAATTTAATATGACGTCATTGTTTGATCTTATATTTAATACAAGGCGCGCAAAAAGGTGTGCAAAATATTTATCAATTAAAAACGTGCTGTAAAAAAATATTATATGACGTCATTGCTTTAGCTTATATCTTAATTTGGAAAAGGGAACGATGTAAAAATAGGATTTGATGATTTATAATTATAAAATACTTTGTGTACATTTCAAAAGGTAAATGCATAAAATAAAAACAGGGTATTAGTAGGCCTGACAGGACGTAACACAACAGCGAACGTTTCGGCAAAGAGCCTTCTTCAACGGACAAATAGTACACAAATGAAACGAATAATAGGAAAAAAAACACTTAGCTGCGCTGAAATCCAAGTAGTCCAGTAGAGATAAAGCAAGGAGAGAAAAGTAAGAGCTTAAATAGGAAAGGGTGGGTGTGGCCAATCAATCAGCTTGTCAGTGCGAACACAACGTTGATCCCATATTCATGGATTAGTCTATTCTCCAGACTGACCCTGGTCAGTTTAATATTTCGTATTTATCAAACAAGGATAATTTACTTGGGGTTTTGACAAAAAAAGTAGGCGCCCTAAAGCCGTTGTGGGCGCCTTAGGCGCCCTACAACCCCTAGTTTATAAATAATATAAAAGCCCAAGTCACTGTTGGATGTACGGATGTAGAACTCTGAGGAACGATGTACAACAGTCTTTAGCAGTTGAAAATCGTGTGTTGATTAGCACTGTAAAAATATTTAATATGACGTCATTGTTTGATCTTATATTTTAAAATACAAGGTGTGCATCGGTGCGCAAGATGATTATAAATTAAAGATGTAAAATACTTTGTGTACATTCCAGGAAGTTTAGAAATTTCGTATTTATCAAACAAGGATAAGTTACTTGGGCTTTTGACACACAAAAAAGTGGGACGCCGTAGGCGCCCTACAACCCTATTATTAAATACTTTGCGTACATTTCAGAAAGTTTAATATTTTGTATTTAACAAAAAAGGACAAGTTAGTTGGGCTTTTGAAAAAGGTTGGCGCCGTGGGCGCCCTAAAAAAAGTGGGGCGCCCCAGAACAATCTAGTCTATTATATTAGGGGACTACCGATATGCATTTTTGTCGATATTACCGTAATTTTTTTTCCGAAATGAGTGCCAATATGAGTATTTTATAGGACAAATACCAGCGGTCATATTTGATGATGTCATTCTTCAATTTATAACTCGTAATTATTTATATTTCAATTAGGGGGCTACCGATATGCATTTTTGCCGATATTACCGATATTTTTTTCCCATATGAGTGCCAATATGATGAGTATTTGTAATGACAAAAACCAGCGGTCTTATTTGATGACGTCATTCTTAAATTTATCACTCCTAATTATTTATATTTTATATTAGGGGTCTACCGATATGCATTTTGGCCGATATTACCGATATTTTTTTCCCGATATGAGTGCCAATATGAGTATTTGTTAGGACATAAAATAACAGCGGTCATATTTGATGACGTCATTCTTAAATTTATCACTCGTAATTATTTATATTTTATAATTTAGGGGTCTGCCGATATGCAGTTTTGCCGATATTACCGATTTTTGTTGTTGGCCAAACGAAGTTTCTGATATGTTTACAAGTTCCAATTCATGACCTATATAAGACTCATGACAAAACGAACCGTCCTTTATAAAAATGTACAAGCAAAATTAGGACTCCTTTTGAAACTTTAACTTTAACTCATAATTATTAATTCTAACCAAAAGTTTAATGGCTTTTGCACACGGCCACCTTTTATGAATGAAACAATGAGAAGAACGTATTTGTAATAGAGTGAAAATGAGGTTGAAGGATCAATGGTTGCCAATGACAACAAGTCTGCACACGGTACATTTTGTTATTCCATGCGAAACGAAATGTTTTAGACATCTGCGATTCTGCGTGCATCTTTGCAATTATAGCAATTACGTCAACATATTGTTTACATGTTATCCATTTATTAGAGCAATTACGGTATACTTGGTATCGGCACTAGTTACACAGTATTTCCGAGTATACGAAAATTGGCCGATACCTAAACAATATCATAGCACATGGCATACTGTATCGTGACTGTACATATTAATACTAGGACTCTTTTGGCTATTTCAATACATGTATCGGGGTCGATATATTAATTTTATTAATTTGTCGAGATATTGTAAATCTAAATGATAGGGTTTCTTTCGTTTGTATTTTTTTTTACGTAAAAAAAATATCGGTGACGTCAATATCGGGATCTTTACATGCTACCGATGCCGATATCCAGATATCGGTGCCGATATATCGGTAGACCCCTAATAATAATATAATGACATTAGGGCGCCTGGAGGCTGAGTGCGTCATGCCATAAGCCTTACTTCAATGCCGACTTGTGATTTAAGGGCAAGTGATGGTGGTGTCTTAAATTAAGCATAACCTTGTATTTCTTTCTTTTCCATTACAAACCTTTTTTTGTGTTACATTTCGTACTGCCATTTGTTTAGTTCACCTTGGGTCCCTTTATCTGACTAGTGATATGGAGTATAATTGAAACCCTGGTAACAACACTAACACTCAGTCGAGAGCCAATGCTAGAATGCATTTCTTAACATTAAAGGTCCATTACAGAGGTGCGCTTGATAACATGAAGCTATGCTGTAGTGGTGGCATTGTTACCATCAAGGTTCAAAGCAGTGGGGCACTTATTACAACCAAGTTTCAAAGCAGTGGGGCACTTGTTACCATTAAGGCCCATGTCAATGTTGCACATTAAGTTTCAATAGTTTCATTGCATTTGTAAACTGCTCAAACTACTGGGGGCAGCCGATATATTTCAAATTTTTATGCAGACAAAAGTGGTTGTTTTTTCCTTTTCTATTTTTTCTTTCAAATAGGTTTAGACAAATAATGTGAAGAAAACAAAGTGGAAACGGTTGAAACGAGGTGATGTTTTCAAACAAAATCCATGTCAGTTTTCATGACTTTCTAACAAACACCTGGAAAAATCTTTTACTTTTGCTGGGAAAAAAAATCTGGGTGATTTTGTGAGGACATTTCTCCAGCCTATTTCTGTATCTTAGGCAACTCGACTTGACAAAAGAACTGAAATTACACGTCGGTTATACAACAGTTAGACATTAGAATTAATCACCCACATCCGGTACAATTTCAGCAGCAGATCTCCTATTGACATGACCTCCAGTTATCTGCCCCTAAAATCTTCGTCAACTGTTTGTTCAAGCAGTGGAATGGTGCTGGGGTTAAAAAAAGAAAAGACCTTGAATTGAATGCGACTAAATCAAATCCAAACAAATTCACAATTACATGATTCTTAATTCATGTCGATGCGGTCAGCCGTGGATTGAGGAAAGGGATGCCTCCTCCACCCCTCCCCCATTTCTTTCTTCCAAATTGCTAAGAAATGCGAATTCGCCCTTCAACAGTCTTGCAATTTTTTTAGGCCTTGAATAGAGCGGAACATTGACGTTTGAGTAAGAAGGAATTTTTTTTTACTTTCGATGTCAAAAGAGAATAATGTTCGTTGACAGGTCGGTAGCCGTACAAATTAAATATCTGCACGGATAAAAAACCTTTTTTTAAAATTAAATTTGTGTGTGTTAGTGGTTCTCAAAAGTGGGCGGTCACACCCCAGGACAGATCGAGAGGCCCAAGAGGTGGTAAGATGTGTGTGGGAAGGGGGGCTTGGATTTAAGAACAGTAAAAAAAATATCACAATAGATATGATAATAGATATACCCAAACAAAAACCACTGATAGAAAGCCCAATGACAAGAGTAGTCGTGTCATGCTTATGTTATGGATGCCGCCCACAGATGTTCAGATACCTGAAGTTGAAGGTAATTTTAACATTGGTGATGTATATTAAAAAAAACTTCCATAATGCTATTTGTGTTCAAAATAAATTTTAAGCACACAAAAAACTTATGTTAACTCCCAGACTTTAAAATCTGAGATTTATTTTCTTTGTGAATCGATTTCCCTTTAAAATAGACGACAAGAAGTTCTTGAGGGAAAGGTCTCTCCCTGACGTCACTTTATTTTTTACAAGATGCGAAATTTTCAATCCAATGTACGATAATAGTTTTTTTTTAAAAATATTCGTTAAGTAGCACTAAGCCCACATGTACCAATGATGGGATTACACGTTTGTACATGAGATAATAGTGATGTAAAGATGATCTGCTTATCTCCGTAACGACAATATGAAAGTTTTTATGTGGCCAATATTCTGGATGTGCTCTACAATTATACAAAAAGTGACGTAGCTAGGGTAAGTGACGTAGCTGGGGTACGTGACGTAGCTAGGGTAAGTGGGGTAGCTAGGGCAAGTGACGTAGCTAGGGCGAGTGACGTAGCTGGGGCACGTGACGTAGCTAGGGTAAGTGACGTAGCTAGGGCGAGTGATGTAGCTAGGGTAAGTGACGTAGCTGGGGTACGTGACGTAGCTAGGGTAAATGAGGTAGCTACGGCAAGTGACGTAGCTAGGGTAAGTGACGTAGCTAGGGTGAGTGACGTAGCTAGGGTGAGTGACGTAGCTAAGGTGAGTGATGTAGCTAGGGTGAGTGACGTAGCTAGGGCAAGTGACGTAGCTAGGGCGATAGACGTAGCTAGGGTGAGTGATGTAGCTAGGGTGAGTGACGTAGCTAGGGTAAGTGACGTAGCTAGGGCGAGTTATGTAGCTAGGGCGAGTGACGTAGCTAGGGTGAGTGACGTAGCTAGGGTAAGTGACGTAGCTAGGGTAAGCGCTACCTTTTACGGAAACAATGTTGCGATTACTTGAAAATTACGACTTTCCCAAAACTTACAAAGTGACGCCCGGAGTGGACCAACCGTGGGGACACCCCCCCTCCTCCTTTGCCTCTGCTTGCAAATAATTGTTGCAGGGTTATAGAGTCACAGTCTTTAAATAAAAAATAATTTAAAAAAAACTGACTGGAGTTCACTAAACTGAGAAGATGAAACTTACTGATGTGCGAAATTAAAAAGAAAAATGCATTTTAATAATGTGTGCTGGTGCTGGTAGCCCTTAGATGTTTATACTTGGATAGAATACAATTTTTTAAAATGAAAAAGCTCACATGACGAGGGGGTGGGTGGTGGAGGGTAGGTGAGGGAGAGAGAGGGGGAGATCGAGAGAGAGAGAAAGAGAGAGAGGGAGTGAGAGAGAGCGAGCGGGAGAGAGAGAGGGAGAGAGAGAGAGCTTGTCTTAAAGCAGTGGGCCCCGCGCTTTCATAGGTTCCGCCTGTCTTAATTTTCACTGATTATCATTATTAATTCCTTATCCCTACCTAATCCGCTCAATTCGTTTCGCGTACTAACCGTCATAGGGCCCCGCCATTGCTAGACCTGCCATGTTAATACGCATCATCTATGACATCCGTCCATCCTCATGGGATGATGGCGTTTCCTCCTGCTCCTCTACCCCCCTTCCCCTTTCTCCTGGCCCTTTTCTCCTCGCTCTTGACTGTAAGGGAAGCTTCCGCGACTTGGATGCCCTCGCGTACTTTAGCCCGCCAGGAGGTGCGCTCCTCAGCAAAGGTTTCCCACGTTTTATGGTCTATCTGCGCCAGACTCATGTCTTTCTTGCAGACATCCTTGAAGCGCAAGCAGGGGCGTCCTCTCTTCCGCATACCAGTTGCCAGCTCACCGTAAAGCAGGGCTCTTGGAATGCGCTCCGAGTTCATCCTGCGGACATGTCCCAGCCACCGCAGGCGCCTCTCACTCAGGATTGAGTGCATGCTCAGCATATGACTCCTTCTGAGTACCTCGACATTCGTTATCTTGTCCTGCCACTTGATGTGCAGAAATACGCATCATATCCTTGCATTAATCACCTCCATCCTTTAGTTAAACACGAGTTTATACGTACAGCTTATCATAACGAATAAAGAGTAAACATGATCTTTGGATGTTGGCTGTATCATTTGGGAGGTGGGTTAGCCGCATTGGTATTGGGGGGGGGGTCAAATTATACTTTTAAGAGAACCTATAGCCTAATACTAATAAAAATATTCTTTAAATGCTATATGTAAATGAAATCATTTTAACACTTTATTTTGAGTTATAAGATATCTAAAATAACTTTTCTTTACCCCCCCACCCTCATTTTACAACATAAAATAAATGAAATTATATTACTCAGGAGCATTAATTTAATTTCATTACAAAATGCCATAAAAAACAATAATATACATAATTCCCGTTGTCTGTATGCATGTATGGATGTAATTATAATGCTTTAGATGGCGCTGCGATCGATTTTGTTTTATTCTCTTGGTGGGTTTTTTTTTCGGGCTTACCCATTATATTCCCTTTCGCCTTTCTTATAAAAGTTTGAGCTTATATTTTAATACAAGGCGTGCATCGGAAGGCGCGCAAAAAGGTGTGCAAAATAATTATAAATTAAAGGCGCGCTGTAAAAAAAAATGATATGACGTCATTGTTTTAGCTTATATTTTAATTTTTGAAAAGGGAACGATGTAAAAATAGGATTTGAGGATTTATAATTACGAAATACTTTGTGTACATTTCAGTAAGTTTAATATTTCGTATTTATTAAATAAGGATACGTTACTTATGTTATTGATTCCCTTTGTCTGTATGGATGTAGTGCTGTTTGGTGGCGCTGCGATCGATTTTGTTTTTTAGTGCTGTTTGAACCAAAAAAGATTCCGTCATTTTTGGCGGGTTATCTCGAGTAAACAATATAGCTGCTATTAAATAGCCCAAGTCAAAGATTGGAAGGAAGGATCCGTAGCGCTATGATGTCATTTTTTGAATTTATATTAAATATATATACAAGGCGCGCATCAGGTGTGCAAAATTCTAAAAATTCTAAAAGATTCTAAAAAAATATTATATGACGTCATAGTTTTAGCTTATATTTTAATTTGGAAAAGAGAGCGATGTAAAAAGAGGATTTGAGGATTTATCATTATAAAATACTTTGTGTACATTTCAGGAAGTTTAATACATGTATTTCGTAATTTCGTAGATCTTAGTGCAGCCTTTGACACCGTCGACCATCAAACGATGCTAAAAACCCTGCAAAATTATTTTGGGATTTCTGGCTCAGTTCTGGCTTGGTTTCAATCATACTTATCTAACAGATCACAGGTGGTATCAGTAAATGGCTGTATCTCTCACAAAGCTGACTTCGTTTATGGTGTGCCTCAGGGCTCTGTTTTGGGTCCGGTACTTTTCGTACTGTATACAAGGCCACTACTTCTACTGCTCGAAAAGCATTCAATTAAAAGCCAATCATTTGCAGATGATACTCAGCTATACACTCAAACTGATCCCTCTGATATTGACTCCACTGCACAATTGATGCAGGAGTGCATTGGTGAGGTAAAGTCTTGGATGACTTTCAGCAAGCTCAAGCTGAATGACGATAAGACAGAAGCACTCCTATTTTGCAACAATAAATCACGCAGTACTTTGTCTCTTCATAATTCTATTCAGATGGCTAGTTCTGATATACTGTTCAAAACATCGAATAGGAATCTTGGCTACATTATTTCTGACAACATGTCTACCAACAACTTCATCAATCACATCTGTCGTTTTGCCTACACCGCCATTCGTCAGATCAGCTCATTCCGTCATTACTTAACAGTTAGTGCAACAAAAACTATAGTCTGTGCTCTTGTTCTAGCTCGTAATGATTATTGCAATTGTCTTCTGTCAGGTGCGCCAAAACAATGCATTGAAAAACTACAGAAAGTTCAAAATTCAGCTGCCAGACTAATTCTTAAGGCAAAAAAAAACATCACCATGTTACTCCGCTACTTTACTCACTTCATTGGTTACCTATACAAGCTCGAATTGATTTACAAACTGGCTGTTCTCTGTCACAACTTCTTTTCTGACTCATGCCCTTCCTATCTTACTGAACTTCTATCGGTCTACTCACCCAGTTGTCTGCTGCGCTCATCTGCAGACACACGTATTCTCTGTGTTCCTAAAACACGAAAAAAAAATACATTTGGCGAAAGGTCATTCTCTTTTTGTGCAGCCAAACAATGGAATTCTCTACCATTACACATCCCGTAGTATTCCAACTACCAAATTTTTCAAGACTGCACTTAAGACGCATCTTTTCAAAATTTATTTAAAAAATTAATGAAACAACATTTCTTTTAATGATTAACGTAGCTTATGTGTAATGTACTGTGCTTTATGTTGTTATTATGGTATGAATGGTTACTTAATTATTATATGTATGTTATGATCTCCATGTAAAGCGCTGTGAGTCCCGGTTCCTAGCTGGGATACAGCGCTATACAAATTATCAATTACTAGCGTATCACGCGTCAAAAATGACGGAAGTTTTCAGCTGAAATCTATTTATTTTACAAAAAATGCACTTTTTTTAGGGCGCCTACGGCGCCGACCTTTTTCAAAAGCCCAACTAACTTGTCCTTGTTTGATAAATACGAAATATTAAACTTTCTGAAATGTACACAAAGTATTTTATAATAGGGGTTGTAAGGCGCCTACGGCGCCCCCTTTGTTTTTTTATTTTATAATTAACCGTCATCAAATCCCCTTTTTACATTGTTCCCTTTTCCAAAATTAAAATATGGGATAAAACAATGACGTCATATAATATTTTTTTACAGCGCATCTTTAATTTGCACACCTTTTGATGCATTGGTGCAGTAATTTGGTGCGCTTCTTTCTAAAATTAGTAGCGTCACGGATAGACACTACAGTTGTGACAGAGATTGCAAATTATGTATATTGATTATTATTATTAATTAAACAAGGATAAGTTACTTGGGCTTTTTATAACAAAAAAAGTGGGCGCCATAGGCGCCCTACAGCACCCCTAGTAAATGAATAAAAAGCAAAATGGTACTGACTGATTCTGAATTTTATTTCCGTAGCTTGTTTTTAAAGTTCATGTATTTAAAAGGCAAGATAAGCGTCATATGGGCAAGGAAAGAGTAACAATATTTTAAAAGTGTATTTTCAATTCTGAGTTAAAACATGTTGTTAAACATCCATTGTATGGAGCGTTTCTTGTTCAAGTTCGTTGAAGCAGAACGGTTACATTAACTATACAGATTGGTGTACGGGGCTTAACAATGAATGCTCCCTTCTTCCGGCTTCAGACCAGGATTTCTGAGCCCGAGGTCGCACGCCTCTTTGGCCTCCATAAATAGGGGCACTCGATCCTGCCCCTGATGTTTTTTTCTTCATAAATGTACTAGACGCCCCGCGTAGCATGCGCCGCAGACTTGCTCACGGAGAGTGCAAAGAAAGTGGAGAAAGAACGGACACAAACTACAGGACAAAGAAATCAAAACAACGCGAGTGAACGTCGGTTTGAGGGGGGGGGGACTGCCGACTCATTGTTGGTTTCAAGACATTCGCACTGTGGTTATCTACCTGCCCACCACCCTTTACCACATTAGCTTGCCAACCTTAAACTGTAATTGGCCGACCCTAGCGAGGGTCAGCCATGTTGGCAATACAGGGGTAAAAGAACGGGAACAAACTGATAATTTTTTTAAAATTAAAAAAAAACAATGTTTTCGCTGGGGCTTGAACCCAGGACCTTCCCCGTAAATGCGGACGTGATAACCAGTACACTACGAATCTCACGAATTCTGTGAAGGAACAATGCAAGTCAACGCAAGGACCATTGTTTGTCTCGAGACATTCGTCGACCCAAGCGAGGGTCATTCTTCATGCTCGTCTGCCGAACTCGCTTTGGTGAAGGGCCGGGAGGAGGGTTAGAGAGTCGGCGTGCGTTCGTGGTGTCCCGCATGGTTGGGCGACGTAGAGAATTATATATAGATATTTAAATTTTTATTTTATTTTCTTTCACTCTGGTGGTCCAACATTTTGTCTTAGTTTTCCCCATTCACCTAGTTGACTTAATGTCAGTGAAATTCTTTACTTTTTAAAAATAATGAAAGGGGCTGTCCATAAAGTACGTCACCCTCCGAGGGGGAAGGGGGTGTAAGAAAGTGTGACACTTTGTGACAAGGGGGAGGGGGGTCAGGCCATGTGTGATGTCACACATTTATTTTTTTAATTATTTTTTAAAAAATTTATTTTTATTTTTTAATGTAGAATTTAATTATCTTTTAAAATAATTTTCAAAATTTTTGTGAATCAGAATTAGTTTTATGTCAAAATAGCATGAAATGCGCATCTTCCGAGTGTGTTGTTCATAAATCTGAATTGGATGCAGCATGACTAATATCGAAGGATCAGGAATGGTTTGACAATCATGTTCGCACCAGCCAACAGTTCACTCAAATCGGGAAATATCAGGACATAAAATGTTGCGACAAAATACGAAGCTCATATTTTAACGTTTTTCCTTCAACATTCTTCCATCTCCAATCCCAATCAACTAAACCATTGATGGACTCAAAGCTTCAGAAAGAGCAGATGCAGATTCTCATAAATGTATTTCCTTGTTTGTAGCAAAAATTCTCAAATTTGATGACATTATGCCAAGAACAACAGGATTTTCAAAGTACAACCAAACTGTTCCAGAATCAACTCAGATAAAACGCATCCGTCCTTTGAGAATCGCTTCTAGAAGGCAAAGAGAACCCATGGCAGTTATTATCAGAAGAGAAAATGCACATACAGAGGCTGTTGAGTGGCTAGATGAGGACGAGTTGATCTGTCTGCAATTATCCTTCCAGGAAACGCTGATGGTGAAAGATTGATGTCAGTCGTAATTTCACTTCATCGTTGTAAGATGATGTCCAGTGAATATTTTTGAATGAAACATAATTCATAGGACCATAATAAACAGTTTTAATATAGCACAAGAGTTGGTCATATAATTTGTCAATCTAGTCTCTTTTTTAGTCGAATTGTTTTGTTTCCTTTTTATTATTTAATCTCTGGTTGAGGTCAAGTTTCGTTAATCTACTTCTTATCCTGTGTCAATAGAATGCATAATCGGAAGATTATCTAAAACTTGACCTCACCCATTGTAAATGAAAATGTAGCAGATAAATGATGTATATTATATAAATATCAATTCTAATTTTTTGAAATTTTTGTTTTCAAATTCGATCTATAATGAGTTACTGTTTCATTGAATAACCGTGACAACTGTTGACAATTAACTATTCTACTATTCAAGTCATTTTAATAATCTGATAGTTCTTTTAAGTAGGGGTGTACGGGATTTCGGCTCCAGCTCCATAAATCCGGCTATTTTTAAAATCCGTCTCCGGCTTCGGCTCCGGCAGGATTTCACTTCCTAAATCCGGCTGGCCGGTAGATCCCTAATGTATATATATATATATTCATAATGGCTCCGGCAAATCCGGAATCCGGCCATTTAAACAAATCTGATTCCGGCTACAGCCGGATTTCACTTCACAAATCCGGCCAAATTCAGCTCCAGCCGGAATTCAAAATTTTGAATCCGGTACATCCCTACTTTTATGTGGAAATTTTATGATTTTATATAGATCAATAGTGAAGTGTATTTTAAATATTAAATTAAATATTTTAATTAGGTGTTAATTAAAAATATTTTTTGAAAGTGTGATGTACTGAGAAAACGAAAGCGCAAGAGAGATATAAAGAAGTAAACCAAAAGGTAAAAAACAGCATTAAAAAAGATAAAAATGCCCACATAGATGGCCTAGCATCCAAAGCAGAAGAAGCAGCCAGGAAGGGCAACTTGAAAGAGCTCTACGACATAACAAGAAAACTGTCAGGGAGATACAAAAGGCCGGAGAGACCTGTCAAAGATAGAGAAGGGAGATCTATAACAGAAAAGAAAGAGCAACAAAAAAGATGGATGGAATACTTTAAGGAACTATTAAACAGGCCCCCACCCACAGACACGCCAGACATACAACCAGCAAATGAAGACCTACAAATAGAAGAAGGCGCACCAAATAAGGAAGAAATAGCCCTGGCCATCAAGCAGCTCAAACTAGGGAAATCACCGGGAGCGGACAACATCACAGCAGAGATGATGAGAGCGGACATAAACACAATAGTCAACATGCTGCACCCTCTGTTTGAGAAGATATGGGAAGAAGAGAGAGTTCCAAAAGATTGGAAAGAAGGATACCTCATCAAGATCCCAAAGAAAGGGGATCTCAGCAACTGTGCAAATTACAGAGGAATTACACTGCTATCTGTACCAGGAAAGGTTTTTAACAGAATTATTTTGAACAGAATGAAAGAAAAGGTCGACATGCAGCTACGAGATCAACAGGCCGGCTTCCGCCAAAACAGATCCTGCACAGATCAAATAGCAACACTGAGAATCATCGTAGAACAGTCCATCGAATGGAACTCCTCTCTATATATAAATTTTATAGACTATGAAAAGGCCTTTGATAGCCTGGACAGACAAACCTTGTGGAAACTCCTCCGACACTATGGAGTACCAGGGAAACTAGTGAGGATCATTCAGAGCTCTTATGAAGAAATGACATGCAGGGTGGTCCACGAAGGTAGACTCACAGACTCCTTTGCAGTCGAAACAGGAGTCAGACAAGGATGCCTCTTGTCCCCTTTACTATTCATCCTTGCCATTGACTGGATAATGGAAAAATCCACAGACAAAAAGAGGAATGGGATACAGTGGACACTCTGGGAACAATTGAATGATTTAGACTTCGCGGACGACATTGCACTTCTGTCCCACAAACAGCAACAAATGCAGGAAAAGACAAAAGACGTAGCCACCTTTTCGGCACAGCTTGGCCTCAACATAAATAAAAGTAAAACAAAAATCATGAAGATAAACCCATCCAACCATGAGCATGTCCATCTGGCAGGAAAGGCACTGGAAGAAGTGGAGTCCTTCACATACCTAGGCAGCACCATAGACATAAATGGCGGATCCGATGCAGATGTAAGAGCTAGGATTGGAAAAGCTAGATCAGCATTTGTATTATTAAAGAAAATATGGGAGTCGAAGGAGCTGAAACTGCAGACCAAAGTCAAAATCTTTAATACAAATGTCAAAACAGTCCTCCTATATGGTGCAGAAACTTGGAAAACAACAGCGAGCCTTACGCAGAAAGTGCAGACATTCATAAACACATGCCTTCGAAAGATCCTGAAAATCAAATGGCCAAATACTATAAATAACAAAGAGTTACTAGAAAGGACACACCAGGTGCCTATTGATGAAGACATCATAAAAAATAGGTGGAGATGGATAGGACATACGCTCCGAAAACCCCCAGGTAGCACCACCAGACAATGCCTAACATGGAACCCACAGGGAAAGAGAAAGAGAGGAAGGCCAAAAAATACATGGAGACGCGAGCTAGAGGCTGACATGCAAAATATGGGATACACCTGGAAGCAATTGGAGAGGAAAGCACAGGACCGTGAGGAGTGGAAAGTTCTTGTAGACGGCCTATGCCCCAGACGGGGTAGAAAGGCATAAGTAAGTAAGTAAGTAAGTGACGTACTTTAGGGGGGGGGGTTGCAGAGGCGTCACTAGAGTTGGTGTCACCCGGGGCGGTAGCTTATGGTGGTCACCCCTTCACGGCTTAACCCATATAATTCCTCCGAGTTTTCTAAGGGGCAAAAAACGGGAACTTACAGAATTTTTCATTTTGGTATCAACCCTTGTGATGGTGTCACCCGGGGCGGCCCGCCCCCACTGCACCCCCTAGTGACGCCACTGGGGGCATGTCCCGAGATTTGTCACAGTTTGTGACAAGAGGGAGGGGGTCAAAAATGGTCAAAAATAGCGTGACGTACTTTATGGACGGCCCCAAAGTGAAAGCTACAATGTTCATTAAAACACTTAGTGAAGTACAGTGGAACCTACCTCGAGATACTAAATTAATCCGTTCCGGGATAACTTTTGTATCTTGGATTTTTCGTATATCGAACAAAGTTTTACATGTAAAATACTTAATCCGTTCAAATCCACAAAGAAACAACCCTGCAAATTAAAATATCATGGAAAACTATAGAAAAACAAAAAGGATTTCCCAGTCCTTTAAAGTCCACATTATATATCTAATTAAAAAATAATAAAACAATAAAAACAGAATAAAATAAATTAAAAATAATATGTATACAAAAGTACCTTTCGAGTGAGGTGATGTGGCGAAGTGTCGGAGAAGGTGGTAAGGGAGGAGAACTGATGGCAGAATACATTACAGCAATACGTACGAAACGCTTAACTTTATGAAAATAGTACGTTATGTACATATTTTGCATGAATAAATGCTAAATAAACACGTACATTTAGTACAACTGTACACTAAATAAACGTAATATAACACTTAAACTTATGAAAGAAAATTTTGTGTTTCTTTTTAAAATTAATTTTTTGTTTTCTTTTGCGCATTTTAATTTTCTTTTTCACCTTTCATTTCGTTTGCCTCACTTCTACCAACAGTTTCTTGTCTGATTTTTTAAATAAAAAATTGTTTATTCTTTGTTTACTAAAGTTCTCTTAACAAATGTTGATCCGAGGAAGCTTGTTCTTCACTGCATTTTACAATGTTTCTAAAATGAGTCAGGCGAAGGTCATTGAACTGCGCAAGAACTGTTGGTGGCGCGTTGAATGCAATTACTTGAAGCCCAATGTTGTCAGCTGCGCGTTTTTCGTATCTTGGATTTTTTTCGTATCTTGGAACAAGTTCTTCAAGAGGCCTTTCGTTTCTTGGAATTTTCGTATCTTGAAGCGTTCATATCTCGAGGTACCACTGAATCAATAAATAAATAACTAGGAAATAAAGGAAAGAGTAAAAATTACTTCCAATATATATATATATATATTGAAAATGTTTGTGTGTCGCGAAGATAATTGTTCGTTTCGTGAAATTTCTTTGTAATTATTTAGGGAAAAGATCCGGAATCTGACTGGAATCAGTCAGATCCATAACTAGAATGTTACAATACAGTAACAGATCGATAACTAGAATGTTACAATACAGTAACAGATCGATAACTAGAATGTTACAATACAGTAACAGATCGATATCTAGAATGTTACAATACAGTAAAAGATCGATAACTAGAATGTTACAATACAGTAACAGATCGATAACTAGAATGTTACAATACAGTAAAAGATCGATAACTAGAATGTTACAATACAGTAACAGATCGATAACTAGAATAATACAATACAGTAACAGATCGATAACTAGAATGTTACAATACAGTAACAGATCGATAAACTAGAAAGTTACAATACAGTAACAGATCGATAACTAGAATGTTACAATACAGTAACAGATCGATAACTAGAATGTTACAATACAGTAACAGATCGATAAACTAGAAAGTTACAATACAGTAACAGATCGATAACTAGAATGTTACAATACAGTAACAGATCGATAACTAGAATGTTACAATACAGTAACAGATCGATAACTAGAATGTTACAATACAGTAACAGATCGATAACTAGAATGTTACAATTCAGTAACAGATCGATAACTAGAATGTTACAATACAGTAAAAGATCGATAACTAGAATGTTACAATACAGTAACAGATCGATAACTAGAATGTTACAATACAGTAACAGATCGATAACTAGAATGTTACAATACAGTAACAGATCGATAAACTAGAAAGTTACAATACAGTAACAGATCGATAACTAGAATGTTACAATACAGTAACAGATCGATAACTAGAATGTTACAATACAGTAACAGATTGATAACTAGAATGTTACAATACAGTAACAGATCGAGAACTAGAATGTTACAATACAGTAACAGATCGATAACTAGAATGTTAAAATACAGTAACAGATCGATAACTAGAATGTTACAATACAGTAACAGATCGATAACTAGAATGTTACAATACAGTAACAGATCGATAACTAGAATGTTACAATACAGTAAAAGATCGATAACTAGAATGTTACAATACAGTAACAGATCGATAACTAGAATGTTACAATACAGTAACAGATCGATAACTAGAATGTTACAATACAGTAACAGATCGATAAACTAGAAAGTTACAATACAGTAACAGATCGATAACTAGAATGTTACAATACAGTAACAGATCGATAACTAGAATGTTACAATACAGTAACAGATCGATAACTAAAATGTTACAATACAGTAACAGATCGATAACTAGAATGTTACAATACAGTAACAGATCGATAACTAGAATGTTACAATACAGTAACAGATCGATAACTAGAATGTTACAATACAGTAACAGATCGATAACTAGAATGTTACAATACAGTAACAGATCGATAACTAGAATGTTACATTACTACATTTGGAGTAATGCGCTTAAAAAGTATATCTGAAACATGAAATACTAAATATGAAGTTAGATATTTAGGCATAACAACTGAAATTTTATTTTATATATGAAGTATTCGTATTAGATTGCAATATTACTTCTGAAAATAATATTGATATAATTAATTTCAAATATGATTATACTCGCAGTTCATCTACGGAATCTACGCTATGCATACCCAAGTATAAAATTCAATTCTATATATTTTTTAAGTTGATACCTTAGGTTATTTACATACAGAGGCGTCACTAGGGTTGGTGTCACCCGGGGCGGTAGCTCATGGTGTCACCCCTTCACGACTGAAGGGGACGTCCATAAATGACGTCACGCGAGGTTGCCGATTTTTACCCCACCCTCCCCCAGCGCCATACTTTGTCACAAAAATATAGACCCCATCCCTTTCTTACGATATGACGTCACAAAGCTTTGACACCCCTCCCCCAAGCCGTATTTTCTCAATAAAAATTAGCATGTTGCAAATTATTTTTTGTCATTTAAATATGTATTTACGGTAAGTCTGCACTGTAATATCGTAACACGCGTGAAGTCATTGAAAATGTAATTAAATAAATGGTAAACAATCAAATATTTAAGTGGACCTTTTATTTAAAGTTTCGCGTTTTTGATGTGACGTCACATTTCTTAAACACCCCCTCCTCGTACCACATCGTCACAGATGCGTGGACCCCCCTATGGCGGATTAAAAGGGGGGGGGGTGCTGAACGGGCTAAAGCCCCCAATAATTTAAGGGCCCCAAACTTTTTATGAATTATAGTGTATAATAAAGATGCAGGCCATTATGTTTGTACGAATCCCTGAAAATGCCTTGGACAGTCATACGGCAATGCTGCAAATGAGTAGGAAGTATAACCGAAAGCAGGCTATTCTTCGTGAGAAGTGCATTGTGCACAGCTCATTCCTTTAATTTGGTTGGGAAAAGAGCAGCAGGTTGTCCTACTGCGGTCAGATTTTTTTGCCTTCTGCAAAATCTTTATACCCGACTTGTTGCATCTACTCATCGTTGACAGGTACGTCAAAAACATATGAAATTGATACATGCTAACAAAGCCTTGTCTGACACAAGATGGTCAGCCTGACATTATGCTGTAAGGTCTGTTAATAGCTCATACCATGAGAATATCGCAGCACTGGAAGAATTAGCAACGAATGAAAATCAGCCACGTGACTGCCAACTTGAAGAAGAAGGATTTCTAAAGGAAATTGAACAACTGGAAGTCGCTATTTTACTTGAAATTTGGGAAACAATTTTAGAAAGGAAGTATCTCATTGAGTTTGTTAAAAAATAGCATTCTTAATTTTATTCCTATGAAGACAAAAGAAAGGAAAAGTCCGTGGTAAAAACAGTGTAAACAATCTTCAATACTATCAAACAAAAAAGAAAGCGTCAGTTTGATAAATGACATCAACAAAACAGTATTCTCCTGGAGAAAGAAATTCAAGATTGAGGTATTTCTGGTAATCATTGACAAACTTTCTTAAGCCCAACAAAATTGGTTCGGTGCATATAATACATCCATGAGAAATTTAGCTTTCTAACAAACCAAACTGAGCTCAGCACTTTCGCCACCCGATGGACAGCAGCCAAGTTAATGGAAGAACATTCAAGTGATTTCGAAGAAGGGGTCGGGTAAATCCGAAGCAACCGTTTCGTCCCCCTCAATTTACTAGCAACGCCATCGAGCGGTGCCTGTTTAGGGCCAGGAGCGCCAGTACGGATTAGCAAAAAGTGCCACGAAGAACGCATTGGACACCAGCTCCGAGGAAACCTTCCAGTGGGGGTTGCACCCTAGGTCAGGGGCGGATTAAGACTGCACGGGGCCCCTGGCTGCAATTCAAACTGGGGCCCTATCCAGCCAGTGTACCTTTAGATAAAATGATTGCTAGCAGCGAATATAAGACTGTAACTTGTAAATATTCATCCAAAATGATTATTCATGAAAAAACCAAATTCGAAGAAATAACTTTTTGCCGGTATCCTAAAATTGAGTGTAAAAGACAATTTATAAAATTAAAAAACACATGAAAATAAAATTTTCTCACCCTACCCCGGGATCGAACCCGCCACCGCTTGCACCATAAGCCTTAGTACTTCTCATTCGGCCACGAGAGCTCTACTAGGATTGTCAATTTAAAACATATATATAATAGTCTTTAATAATTTCTGTTGTTGAGCCTACCAAATAAGGTTTTTTGACTGCTAAGACTATCGTGTCGGAAAAGAGATCATTTTAATAGATGAGATTTTATTAATTTATCATATTTTCAGCAATTCATGTATACATTTGTCCACATTTATTATAAAATATGCTAAGTTTGGGGGCCCTAAATCATCGGGGGCCCCTGGCTTTAGCCCGTTCAGCCCCCCTCTTAATCCGCCATAGCCCTAGGTAGGTCTTTGATGATCACCCGGTCTGCGGCGGTCCTAACCATGGAGACCCGTGTGCTTTGCCGAGATGGCGCCAAAGTGGTAGCGGGTCGTAGTAGGAAATTCCACCACCTCCTTGTGAGGGCAACTTAGTGGGAGGCATCTTCGACTGTATGTCCTGGATGCCCAGGTGGCCGCTTCAGAAGCGACCGCTTTTTTTTTGGGGGGGGGGTCCTCAGCTGTTACATCCCTTTGGTGGCAAGATGGCTAAGGGGGATCTTCCGGGAAGGCCCATAAAGAGCACTAGGCTCGGGGCTTCTGATTTTCTTCCACATGTAGGTTCATGAGTGATTTCGAAGACTGTTTACCTTCAGAATTAGTCCAATTTTCAGAACTCTTAAAAAAGTTATTGTCCAGCCCCAGGCTCATGGTAAGGAAAAGGAATTAGCACAAAGCGAAACTCAAAAAACTTGCACAGAGCTAAAAAAAAATTGCTGCTTTTGAATGAGCCATATTTCACACAGTCCTTTACAAATGTACACATCGCACTTCGCATCTATCTTTCAATGATGGCATCAAACTGCAACTGAGAGCGATCCTTTTCAAAGTTGAAAAGAATATATAATGAGTTAGAATTTGCATGGGACGAAAAAGGCTGAATATGCTCTCTCTAATGAGCATTGAAAAGTAACTGTAATATGTAAGCTTACTCAGCTTTATTGACTTGATTGAAAACTTCGCCATTTGAAAAATTCGCAAACGAAAGTTGCAGGTTGAAATAATAATCATACATATTTTTCAATAATTTTTGTTATTTCAAATAGAGAAAAGAATTCGTTACCTCATGAATTATTTTTTTTTAAATACGGAATAACGGGGGCGCGTTCGTAAGCACTAAAGCAGCGTAAGTCGGAATGGGACCGTCGTAACCGGAGGACTACCTGTATATAAACATGCGTATCTATGCTTTCACGCCTTTAATAAATATATATATAAAAATATTACACTCAAAGACATTGAAATCATAATTTTCCTCAAGAAAAATATCAACAAAGAAAACCCATCTTTTGATTTTTTTTCTTTGGGGGGGGGTATAAAATCGTATTCCCCCCACCCCCACTGTGATGGAGGGAGTCGTGAGGTGAGATTCGTTCATGCTGTCGGTGTGTCCAAGCCCAAATGCCTTTATATCTTTTAAAACAAAAGACACTGCCTCTTTCATTCCAGCCTTTTTTAAAGATATCTCTGCTGCGACTATTTCTTTTCTTTTTTTCCTAATTTGTTCTAATGTTGTTCGTGTGTTGGGACTGTTTTATTATTGCAAGTTAACTGATATTTTTTTAATAAGAATTTTCGCGTTTAACGTATTTCATTGTATTTCTTAATTTCTTTCTAGATTAAAAAATTGTCATCTTTTGTTTTCTGACATAAAATCGTACACAGTAAAATTTCAGGCTCGGGTGTCACCCCCTGACGGGTGTCATCCGGGGCGGCCCGACCCCCCCCGCCCCCCTAGTGACGCCACTGTTTACATATATTACATATGCAAACTGATATATTTTTATTCCCCATCTCCTGAAGTAACCCAAACATTTTTTAAACCATCCCAGGTCTGTTTGTACAAATTAGTTTCCTTTTCCCTACTCACACTACCAAAATAAATCTTGCATAGAAATTCATTGCCCGTCTATGAGAAAGTTATTTTATTCAAACGTTATGTGTTCGACTTCAATCAGTCCTCAGCTTGAGAAATTTTTCTTGAAAAATACGTAGGCTACAAACTAATATGTGTATATGCATATGTTGAGAACCACTCTATGTATGCATTGAATCAAAACACCCCGCCCCTAATAGCACATATTATGTAATATATGGTTGCCCCTTTTTCAGAGTTATATCAGAAAAATGCTTACTGATCCTTGCCAGGATTCAAAAATTAATTATATTTTTAATGAATGTAGACCAACTTTATTTTATTAGTATAGATTGTCCTATGAAATTTCATATCGTCAAAAATAGCTATAAGTAGCATATTCTCTAAAAATTCAAGCATATTGCTCAACATAAAAATTTGAAAGAAGATAAATTATATTCCCAAAGCGAATCCATCGTTCAGTTTTTGCTCTCTAATCTAGTCTCAAAATGAGGTTTGACCAAAATTTTCCAGGCCTTTCCAAACCTTTAACCTTTGACCCACTATGAAATCGTTACCACAGCCTGCAATGACCGGTTCATCCCTAGTAGAACTCTTCTCTTCGTTGTTTTTGTTTTCATGACGATTGTGTCGCTACCGGCACTACTTACTTGCGATGTATCCCCCCCCCCATTTCCATCACCCAAAACAGAAGTGTCAAATGAGAGCCGTGAGTACTGCCCGACCAGTCTGGCCACAGGAGGGCGCGACCCACGCTCTTCCCGTGAAGTGGCCCTCCTGACACAAGACTAGCTCTCAAAGTTCATGAACATCCGACCCGTTGAACGAAACAGTTTTATTGGGCAAATAAAGGCACATCCGAAAATGCAAATACACAACAGAACTATTAATTCAGGAATTCAACGTCAAAGAAATTATACAATGATATGCTAATTATCTGTGCCGGAAGATTTCGGTAGCTGTCAAAATGTGATGGCCATCAACGCAATATATGATGCTCATTACCTTTTGTTTTACCGTAAAGATCATAAATGTTGAAGAGGAAAAACAACAATGTTAGAGTTGAACATTTATGACAGTAAAGTAACGTTAAAAAAAAGGCCAAAGATTGTGTTGTGATGGGAACTGGAGTTGGTATATTTCGAAAGTTGGTGAAGCTGGTATTACCTTTACGAAATATGTTCGAAATCTCGGATTAATCATTGATCCGGAGTCATCGATGACGAATCAAATCATCTTGTTGATCTAAGTTGTAACTTCGATATCAGTTCTCTTGACAAACTTCGCCCTATGCTAACTCCAAGTGCAACACATTCCATTGCTCCAGCAACAGTCATGTTGTTAAAATTGTAAAAATACTCTCTGGGGGTCTTCTTAGATTCCCAGAATACATCTCTGCGAATTGTGACAATTACAAAGCGCGCAATTATATTGAACCATGCACGTGCAGTTCTTTGTTTCTCCACAATGGTTGTAAGTTAAACAACAGATTACCTACAAAAAGATGCCAGACGCCTATTCCTACATGAAAAGTACAGCCGAGTAGCCGAGTAGCAGTTATGGGCTGATTCCTGTATACGAACCCTCTAGTTGTCTCCAACACTGCTCAAAATGTGGACCTTCTTCCTTCTTGAGACAAACCAACAAGAATATTCGTGAGATAGGAGCTTTTAAAAAATGCCGGCCGCACTACTGCTTTGGAATTCACTGCAAGTATGGGTGTACCGAATTTTGGCTCTGGCTCCGGCAAATTGGGAATCCGGCCATTTTTACAAATCCGGCTTAGGCAGGATTTCACTTCATAAATCCGGTCAAATCCGGCTGACTGGTAGAGCCCTAATATATATTTACTTCAAAAAATGTAATCTGGTACAGCACTATCTGGTACAGCACTATCTGGTACAGCACTATCTGGTACAGCACTATCTTGTACAGCACTATCTGGTACAGCACTATCTGGTACAGCACTATCTGGTACAGCACTATCTGGTACAGCACTATCTGGTACAGCACTATCTGGTACAGCACTATCTGGTACAGCACTAACTGGTACAGCACTATCTGGTACAGCACTATCTGGTACAGCACTAACTGCTAGACACACTAACAACTTCGCCATGTAGATTTTCACTATTTTTTTTTAACGGAAAAGTTTAATTTCTTGCATCCAATTTTCTATGTATTAAGCATTATCATTCTCTTTTACTTGTCCCCAACTCAACTTCTTTCACTTTCTCTATCTTCATTATTTCAACCCTTTCGTCTTTTTCCCACTATACGTTTATATTTTTAGTATTAAATAATTTTTAATTGTTTAAGAACCCACGATTATATTTTTTGGTGGGGAGTCACCACACTGCTTCATTTTGTCAGATAGTGTTGCCCGAGAATCCTCTTTTTTGTACACTTCCGAATGCTGCCCTTTCGGGTGTTGCCCTTTCGGGTGTTGCCCTTTCGGACTCTGTGTACAAAGAGTATTTATATATTTATTTGATGTGGGAGCCCAGCAAACTTCAATCCTATTTAAAAGACTTAAGGTACTTTCGCATTGTAATTATTACAATTAATATATAGTAAATACATGTAATACGGTGAATGTATATGTGATGGAGTGACAGAGCTAATCTCAAACATGTAATACAGTGAATGTATATGTGATGGAGTGACAGAGCTAATCTCAAACATGTAATAGTAATACAGTGAATGCATATGTGATGGAGTGACAGAGCTAATCTCAAACATGTAATACAGTGAATGTACATGTGATTGTTCAAGACCACTGTTGGTGTCAGACAAGGATGCTTACTTTCCCCCATCCTCTTCAACCTCTTCCTTGAAAGGATTATGACAGATGTGCTAGAAAACCATGTCGGAACAGTCAGCATCGGAGGGAGGATTATAACCAACCTACGCTTCGCCGATGACACAGACGGTCTAGCTGGCAGCGATGACGAACTAAAAGAATTCACAGCAAAACTAGAGAAAACGACAAAGGCGTATGGCATGGAAATCAATGCAGAAAAGACCAAGGTCATGGCAAATAGTAAATTCACAAGTGAGATTCGGTTAACGGGCAAAAACTGGAAGAGGTCTCCACCTTTAAATATCTAGGGGCCCATGGGCATCGCTCGGAAATTTTCCAGGGGGGTGGGCAAAAAAAACCACTTTTTTTATTTTAACTGACAATGCCATACAGGTACAATTTTCAATTTTCAATTTCAGTATAAAAGAAGGGTCGAAAAAAAGCCTTAGAAATTAATAAGAATTACAAATTAGTGCTGTAATAGCTAAAATACAACATTTATTAATGCATTTAATAAATTAAAAACTTAAGTTCTCACGAGAAAATTGAATTTTGATGTGAAATAATATACGTGTAGAAACTGCAGGATTACCAAGGATGGATATCAGAAAATTTTTTTACAGGCTAAAAAAAATCGAAAAGTAGACCAATCGCGGGATTCCGAAATGCCGTTATTAGAAAGATTTTGGGGGCGTCTGCAGCATCTGACTAATCATTGGCATTGAGGACAACAGTACACGTTCAACAGCCAGACACAACTGAAGCAACTGTTCCTAATTTGATTGTCGCTGACACTTATTCATTTCCTAAATTGGATATTGGAAGGTATGTCTGGACATACGACCTTTCAAATAAGTTGAAATTGCAGCTGATTCGTGATTGTTGGACCCTTGATAAAAATTATGATTTTAGAGCTGACAGTGAGGGAAACAGAGTTTTTAGTTTTAATTTATGCATTGTTATCAGACTATTCACCGTGGCTTGTATACTCGCAAATGTTAGTAGGTGCCTTTTGCAAATATTGCGTGTTTGTTTCTGCAAAAAGCAATTCGATGAGTTCAGTGGGTATTTGTCATCAACCCTTGTACAAAATATAAAGATTTCAACGAAGATGCACGTAGCAACCTGCAAAGCACATTATGGCACAAAGGCTGTCATGAAGATGTAAGCAATTTTATTTGCTTTATTGGAAGCCAAGCAGTTTCTATAGATGAGCAGCTGGACTCATCATTTAGAAGACAAATTCAAGAAAATCGCAACAAACTGGGTCCCATCATTTCTACAATCCTATTTTGCTGCATGCATGTTTTAGCACTTCGTGGAACAGAATCAACTAACTTGTCCTTGTTTGATCAATACGAAATATTAAACTTTCTGAAATGCACACAAAGTATTGTATAATTATAGGGGTTCCCTTTTTACAAAATTAAAATATCAGCGAAAACAATGACGTCATATAATTTTTTTTACAGCGCATATTTAATTTGCACACCTTTTGATGCATTGGTGCAGTAATTTGGTGCGCTGCTTTCTAAAATTAGTATCTGTTGAACATACTTGCAGCTTGGTGTCTCGCAGGGTCCGACCACGAAGAGAATTATATATATAGAATATAGATAGATTGAAAGCAATGATAGCCAAGAGGAGGGATGATGAAGGATGGCTTCTTATAACAACATGCTATAGCCTAAAATAAAGTGTTCCAAAGTACTTTTCAAATCAATATGCCTTTATAGTCAGTGTATAAGATAATTGATTTTTGAATTTTTACAAATATATCAACATTTTGCAAGTCGTTGTTTCTTCTTATTTTTTTCATTTGTCGATTAAAAAGAAATTAAAAAGTTTCAGTCGATTGTAAGAAATGTTTCCTACTACCGTATTTTCACGCATATTCCCCGCACACGCAGATAACCCGCCCACGCATATACCCCGCAGAATTTTTAGATCCTGTAAAAAAATTGTGGTATAACCCACCCACGCTTATACCCCGCACAATCATATCACGATGAACCACTCTAGGAGATGTACTTACCGTACTATATTTTCACAACTCTATCAATACCATGCATACAAAAATATCTTTTATTACTTAAAAAGTAATTGTTTATTTTAATAAAAATATTATAAATAATTATAAAATTATAATTTTGATATTTTATTCGATTGGCTAAACGTAAACAAGTGTGCACTATTTTTAAATCCCTTATATTAACTTCACCGGCGTCTCTCTCTGTCTGTCTCATCTCTCTCTGTCTTGGGCGGGCGGAAAAACAAAAGTCGAAAATGACCCACTTCCCGTTATCCGATCAGCTGAAATTTGGCACACGGACCCGTCTCACCTAACAATGCATCGTATCAAAATTTCAGATCGATCGACGTAATTAAATTAATGCATTTTTAGTTTATCCTTATATAACGTATGTAATTCAAATTTGTTATTGTTTTTTGTCCACGTGAAAGTTTGAGTTGACGCGTTGAGGCGACACATCGAAGCACCGGGATGCTCTTGTTTACATTTTACGTGTCACGCTGAGCTCGGTCAAGCGAATCAGTGACCAGACTTTTCCCCTCTCCCCCTCCCACCCCCCCTCCCCCCCTAGGGTTATGAAGCAAAGTTGAGTTAAGACAGATTCAGTCTGTAAATGCTTGTCGCGTTTAAAATAATCAATACTGTTAGTTATGGCTCATATATAAGGGATTTATAGTCAAAAACTTTGTTTTTACGGGGTTTTTTTCCGGTACACCGTACCATCAGACAACTGCAGTCGTTATACAAAACATTCGATTTACGACATGAACGTGAATTGCGTCCAAACCGGTTTTAAACTGGACTATTCGATTCCGAGGTTAACCGGGGAGACACGTATAATACCAGAAGTTATACAGAATCTAATTTTATATTCGTGTTTTGCAATTAATAGCGCCATTGATTCATTATTCAGTAAAATTCAGATAACCCGCAGGGGGGTGCGGGGTTTGTAAAATCTGGTATACAGTGCTGCCAGCGACAAATTTGGGAAAAACCTAGCCAACAAGTCCAAAAAAACCTAGATCCGACTAGACAGGCTACAAATAAACAAATATGACGTCACAAAGCTTATCTCTTCAAAAAAAAATTAATAAAATTAAAAAAAATAATTCTTATTTGAAAATGAACATGTTTCAAATCATTTTATTTTCATTTAAGTGTATATTTAGCACGAGGCTACAGTTTAATATCGTAACACGTGGGAGGGAAGCCATTTAAAACGTAATTAAATTAATTGTAAGCAATCAAATATATAAGTGGAGCTTTCATTTAAATTTTCGCGTTTTTGATGTGACGTCACAGTTCTTAAACACCCCCAACCCCTTGTAACACATCTCACAAAAGTGTAACCCCCTCGCTCTCCCCTAGATGCATGTCGTCGTTTTTATGAACGCCCCTAAGGTATTCGTTTGTACTACAAGTATTTGTAAATTATACTTACACCTGCATTAATTCATCACTTATGTCATCTTCCTTATAAAAGACAATCTTATCAGCATTCTTGGAACCATTCGTATTTTATCAAATACAAACGGTACTTTTTTATACAGAAGTTTATTGAGTTATAACTGTATCCATTGTTTATGTCTCGTATTACATGTACATTTGAGTTTTAAATGTTGATAGAGTGTTGGTTTTCCTCGTTTGATCAGGCAACTCATTCAACTTCCGAATTCCGGACGGAAGAACGAGAATTTGTATGTGTTTGTTCTTGCATACGGAATAGGAAAAGTGTTTTTATAACTATGTCTATCTGAGTGTTGTATTAGATTATCTTTGGTCTATACCATGTATACTTGAGAGAATATTCTCTCAACGCAAGCAGAAGAAAATGGTAGAGCTGTTAAGTTGTCATAAAGTCTAATAAAATTGAATATTTTGGCGCATTCAAGCTGTTTTATCGTGTACCAGATTTCTTTAGATAGATGACACCACAGCAGTGCCACATTTCGAATTCTGTGGAATCGAGCCATAGGTGTCACGTAACATGCCAGAGCGGCTGAAAAAATTGTTGCCACCTGCTGCTTAATTTTATTATTGAAAAATTTAATTTACTTAGGATTTATTAGCACAAATTATAATATGTGTACTTTAACATACTTTAATTACATTTTTTAAAGAAAAACCTAGGTTATGACAATTTTTGAAATAAAAAACCTAGAAACCTAGACAAGGTCGAAAAAACCTAGAACTAGGTTGAAAAACCTAGCGCTGGCAGCTCTGGGTACAACCCGCGGGAAATATGCATGAAAATACGGTAATTGGGTGGGGGAGATGTTCATTTTTTTAGATCAGCTGACTGAAAAGAGAATTTCAAAGTCTATTGTAAAAAAAAATGTAATCGGTTATTAAATACTAAATTAATTATAAAATAGAAAAAAACATTAATTCAGGTTGACTCTTTGGTATTGCAATTGAAGAATTCAGATAAAATGTTCATATAATTCTCACCACATATGGACTAAAATAGATTTCAAAGTTATAGCTTCTGTCACACCCCAAGCCACAACCAGACATTATATATGAAGATTTATGCTATAAGCCGGTACTCCTGTGCTATAAGCCGGTATTCCTGTGCTAATAGCCGGTATTCCTGTGCTATAAGCCGGTATTCCTGTGCTATAAGCCGGTACTCCTGTGCTATAAGCCGGTATTCCTGTGCTATAAGCCGGTATTCCTGTGCTATAAGCCGGTATTCCTGTGCTATAAGCCGGTACTCCTGTGCTATAAGCCGGTATTCCTGTGCTATAAGCCGGTACTCCTGTGCTATAAGCCGGTATTCCTGTGCTATAAGCCGGTATTCCTGTGCTATAAGCCGGTATTCCTGTGCTATAAGCCGGTACTCCTGTGCTATAAGCCGGTATTCCTGTGCATTTGTAAAACTTGAGTGTCAGGTGGAGAATACTCTCTCTTCAACTCAAGTACCGGAAGTCATATTAATAATTCCAGAAACTCTCACAAACAGTTGTTATTTTTTTTCCCGCGACTTTGTTGACAGAACGATTCATGTGAGAGATCTCGCGTCAAATAGAGTGACACTAGCCCTACTTTCTGACACATCACGCGTTTCTGTCAATATCCATGCGTGGCGACATCGAGTTCACATTTTCTCGCGACATGATATCAATTTCCATACTCAGGAAATCATCACATTAGATTACACGTCAATAATAATAATAATAAATTAGTAATTTTTATAGCGCTGTTTCCCAGCAAGGAGCAGGGCTCACAGCGCTTTACATGGAGATAATAACATACATATAATAATGTAAATATACATTCTCTAAATAATAACTACATAAATAAACAGTACAATGCACAAAAGCAACGTTGATCATTAAAAAGAAATGGTGTTTCTTTAATTTTGAAAATAAATTTTGAAAAGATGTGTCTTAAGTGCAGTCTTAAAGGACTTGGTAGATGAAATACTCCGGATGTGCAATGGTAGAGAATTCCATTGTTAGGCTGCTCAAAAAGAGAATGACCTTTAGCCAAATGGTGTTTTTTTTCGTGTTTTAGGAACACAGAGAATGCACGTGTCTGCAGAAGAGCGTAGCTGACGACTTGGGGAGTAGACCGACAGAAGCTCAGTAAGATAGGAAGGGCATGAGTCAGAAAAGAAGTTGTGACAGAGAACGGCCAGATTGTAATCAATTCGGGCTTGTATAGGTAGCGAATGAAGTGAGTAAAGTAGCGGAGTAACATGGTCATGTTTTTTTTTGCCTTTGGAACTAATCTGGCAGCTGAATTTTGAATGATGAAGGATTGAGCTGATCTGACGAATGGCATAGTAGGCAGAGCGACAGATATGATTGATGAAGCTGTTGGTAGACATATCAAGACAATATTTAGGTGCCTATTTAAAAGTAACACCATAATTAAGAGAAGGATTTTCTATTTTTATATCTGAAAAATAATTATCGTCTCCTAACACGATCCCCCACAATTTTCCCGTGATTCTGACTTTCCTCCGATTTCTAAAACTTAAAAACACATTAACAACTTATATGTATGTCATTTCAATTGATATGATAATGATATTACCAACAACCATACTAAACTTTAATTTGAGAACTACTGATATTTTATATTGGGAATAGAGTTGCCAACTGTTTCATTATTATGATTATTATATATATTTTTTTAAAATATATATAAATAAATAAATTAGCATTTTAAAGATACTGCGCACTTGAGTCACAAAAATTTTCCGGAGTAGCAGTCACAGCCAAATAATATTCTTAACAAATTTTGAGCCGAAATCATCTCTTTTGTGAAATGGGAAAAAATCAACTTCAACTTTGTGGTTTAAAATTTAGATTTTTTAAAGTCATAATGCAATACGGAAAAATGAAGTTTATTTATTTAGTGCGTGATAAATGGGTTACGTGTATTCTTAAAATCATTTTTATTTTTTTAAGGCCGATCGTTGACAACAGGAAATGGCCATCACTGTGACGATCAGGACAAAAGAAGAATTAACAAGTGACTTAGGAATGGAACAAAACTCGATCACTGATAACAAAGACATAGCGTCAATGGTCTCCTTCTGTTATCTGATTTCAAATTTTAGAGGTTCACGCTATCAAGGCGTCCGAGTGTCAGAAATTTCAAATTGATAAAAATTCGAAATGGCAAGCTAAATAAACGAGACAATTTTATCTTACGCAATAGAGATGTAGCGAGACAAAATCCGATTACCAGGCACGCTGTGGGGCATCTTTAGATTTCAAATCTGAAGGCATCTGGGGAGACAATGAGAAAACTTAACATTTGAGTCAGTTGATAGTTGATAGTAAAAAAACGTTTTTCATGTAAGAGTTACTAAGTGAATATAAG